>JAPJBO010000423.1:0-187949 GCA_030068145.1 Diplonema papillatum | reverse complement strand
GACTCTTCGGCGGCGACAGGGACTCCCTTACTGTCAACGAGCGTCGCCACAGGCACTCCGCTGTTCTTCACGGTGAAGTCGCACGCTGGCAGACTGCTCTGTCCGCACAGCCCGCACGTGTTGTGCCCCGCCTGAGAGCACGAGAACGATCCGTCGGTGCCCTCCAGCTTCCATGAAACAGCGCAGCACTTGCCGCCGCACGTCGCACTGGCAGGGGTGCACTGCAGGTTGTAACTCGTCCCCGCCGCAACGGCGAAGCATGCAGCCAGCAACATAGCGCGAGAGAACATAGTTGTCACGTTCGTGAGAGTTCTTTTGTGTTTGTAAATATTACCTGACGAAATCCTTTGCACCCCATGTGCCACGCCTGGCAGCGCAAACCGTGGCGCAGCAAGCGTTCTTTCTGTATCCAGTCAGGACCGCACCAGATCCTTCCTTTGACGCTTCGTAACTTTGAGCTCTGACAATACCAGTCGGTGTGGAAACCACTGTAGTGGACCATACTCAGCGTGGGATAATTCGACCAAACAGTCTCCTTTGCGTTTTCTTGCCACGTCTCAATACCCGCTCGCCAGCACACACGCATAGACTTCTTTAGAATGTGGAGAAAGGTCAAAGCTGGTACGATTCGTTGAACTGAGAGGTGGGACGGAGAGAGAAGGGGGCATGAAGGAGTAGCGGATCAGGCGGTGATCGCCTCGTCTGAGGTGGCGGACCACGAACAAGACGATGATCTTCTTTGGCACTTCAAAGGGTTACGGCGCTGCGATCGCGGTGGCGAAAGCAGGATCATCGGGGAATCACCGTCAGCAACAGCGGCCTTCTCGCGCAACGAGAACTGGCCGTCACTTCGACGGGAAGAATGAGGAGCAGAAGGGTAAACTAACGACATGACAGCAGCGAGAAAGTGACGCGGGAAGCACGCAAAAGGCTGCCGGCTGGGCGAGAGCGGGCGGACACAACAAGTCTCCTGACAATGTGGCGCAAAAAAAGAAGCGAGCCAAAGCCACGCTTCTCTCGAGACACCGTTGTTGTGAAGGCTAGCAGCAGAAAACGAGACGTGCCCACTCGAACCTCGTCGCACCCCCCTTTGACAGCGATACGAGCCTCCCACTCACAAATTCAGAGCTGAAAACGTCGGTCTCTTTTGTTTGATATTACTTTTCTTTTTCGTGGAAACGTCGGGCAGTAAACAGCACCAATCTGCTGCTGCTGAAAATGCTGCACCGACAGAGGTTTGTGTTTGTTTCTTAACACAGTTGGATTTTGATCCGCTTTTTCTTTTTTTTAGACTACAGGGTGGTCTTCATGACAACCTCCGGGATGAACTCGTCCTCGTCGTCAACGCAAACTTGGCATCTCGGCACAGCCGCTCCCTGGTACGGCGACGGCTTCGCGCAGCCTCTCGGGCGGCACACACCTTCGTCGAGCCACACGCAGTTGTCAGACGCTGCATTGCAAGTGTCCTCCGTCAGCCTCGCAGCGCACACAACGCTCTTACCAACCATCGCCCAGAAGATGAACTCAATCGGGCTCGTCATCTTCAGAGCCACTTCAGTACCGTCCTTCATCTCCGCCTGCCACACAGCGAACTCGTGGTCAACTCCCAAGTCCGTGTTCAGCTTGAACGTCGGTCCGCACTGGCCAGCGTACCACTGCGGCTCGTCCATTGCCATCAGCTGCGAGTGGATGCCACCGTCCAGTCTTTGGCACGGCGGGCACTTGTACACGAAGAAGAAGATGTCGCAGCCCTTGAAGCCGTCGGGGGCTCCGAAGATCGCCGTCTTCTCGCACGAGTACTGAACAGTGAACCCCGTCTCCGTGTAGAACGACGGCACCGTCGCAGTCAACCCCAGAAGGAACTCAGTGAACCCGGAGAACGACGCCGCCGGGATGTCGAGCCACCCCTTCATGCCGTTGTAAGTACCCAGCGTCAGCGTCACTCCGCTCGAAGGACTCGTTGGCAGAAGGGGGCCACCAGCAGCTCCGCCGACAGACTCTTCGGCGGCGACAGGGACTCCCTTACTGTCAACGAGCGTCGCCACAGGCACTCCGCTGTTCTTCACGGTGAAGTCGCACGCTGGCAGACTGCTCTGTCCGCACAGCCCGCACGTGTTGTGCCCCGCCTGAGAGCACGAGAACGATCCGTCGGTGCCCTCCAGCTTCCATGAAACAGCGCAGCACTTGCCGCCGCACGTCGCACTGGCAGGGGTGCACTGCAGGTTGTAACTCGTCCCCGCCGCAACGGCGAAGCATGCAGCCAGCAACATAGCGCGAGAGAACATAGTTGTCACGTTCGTGAGAGTTCTTTTGTGTTTGTAAATATTACCTGACGAAATCCTTTGCACCCCATGTGCCACGCCTGGCAGCGCAAACCGTGGCGCAGCAAGCGTTCTTTCTGTATCCAGTCAGGACCGCACCAGATCCTTCCTTTGACGCTTCGTAACTTTGAGCTCTGACAATACCAGTCGGTGTGGAAACCACTGTAGTGGACCATACTCAGCGTGGGATAATTCGACCAAACAGTCTCCTTTGCGTTTTCTTGCCACGTCTCAATACCCGCTCGCCAGCACACACGCATAGACTTCTTTAGAATGTGGAGAAAGGTCAAAGCTGGTACGATTCGTTGAACTGAGAGGTGGGACGGAGAGAGAAGGGGGCATGAAGGAGTAGCGGATCAGGCGGTGATCGCCTCGTCTGAGGTGGCGGACCACGAACAAGACGATGATCTTCTTTGGCACTTCAAAGGGTTACGGCGCTGCGATCGCGGTGGCGAAAGCAGGATCATCGGGGAATCACCGTCAGCAACAGCGGCCTTCTCGCGCAACGAGAACTGGCCGTCACTTCGACGGGAAGAATGAGGAGCAGAAGGGTAAACTAACGACATGACAGCAGCGAGAAAGTGACGCGGGAAGCACGCAAAAGGCTGCCGGCTGGGCGAGAGCGGGCGGACACAACAAGTCTCCTGACAATGTGGCGCAAAAAAAGAAGCGAGCCAAAGCCACGCTTCTCTCGAGACACCGTTGTTGTGAAGGCTAGCAGCAGAAAACGAGACGTGCCCACTCGAACCTCGTCGCACCCCCCTTTGACAGCGATACGAGCCTCCCACTCACAAATTCAGAGCTGAAAACGTCGGTCTCTTTTGTTTGATATTACTTTTCTTTTTCGTGGAAACGTCGGGCAGTAAACAGCACCAATCTGCTGCTGCTGAAAATGCTGCACCGACAGAGGTTTGTGTTTGTTTCTTAACACAGTTGGATTTTGATCCGCTTTTTCTTTTTTTTAGACTACAGGGTGGTCTTCATGACAACCTCCGGGATGAACTCGTCCTCGTCGTCAACGCAAACTTGGCATCTCGGCACAGCCGCTCCCTGGTACGGCGACGGCTTCGCGCAGCCTCTCGGGCGGCACACACCTTCGTCGAGCCACACGCAGTTGTCAGACGCTGCATTGCAAGTGTCCTCCGTCAGCCTCGCAGCGCACACAACGCTCTTACCAACCATCGCCCAGAAGATGAACTCAATCGGGCTCGTCATCTTCAGAGCCACTTCAGTACCGTCCTTCATCTCCGCCTGCCACACAGCGAACTCGTGGTCAACTCCCAAGTCCGTGTTCAGCTTGAACGTCGGTCCGCACTGGCCAGCGTACCACTGCGGCTCGTCCATTGCCATCAGCTGCGAGTGGATGCCACCGTCCAGTCTTTGGCACGGCGGGCACTTGTACACGAAGAAGAAGATGTCGCAGCCCTTGAAGCCGTCGGGGGCTCCGAAGATCGCCGTCTTCTCGCACGAGTACTGAACAGTGAACCCCGTCTCCGTGTAGAACGACGGCACCGTCGCAGTCAACCCTAGCAGGAACTCAGTGAACCCGGAGAACGACGCCGCCGGGATGTCGAGCCACCCCTTCATGCCGTTGTAAGTACCCAGCGTCAGCGTCACTCCGCTCGAAGGACTCGTTGGCAGAAGGGGGCCACCAGCAGCTCCGCCGACAGACTCTTTGGCGGCGACAGGGACTCCCTTACTGTCAACGAGCGTCGCCACAGGCACTCCGCTGTTCTTCACGGTGAAGTCGCACGCTGGCAGACTGCTCTGTCCGCACAGCCCGCACGTGTTGTGCCCCGCCTGAGAGCACGAGAACGATCCGTCGGTGCCCTCCAGCTTCCATGAAACAGCGCAGCACTTGCCGCCGCACGTCGCACTGGCAGGGGTGCACTGCAGGTTGTAACTCGTCCCCGCCGCAACGGCGAAGCATGCAGCCAGCAACATAGCGCGAGAGAACATAGTTGTCACGTTCGTGAGAGTTCTTTTGTGTTTGTAAATATTACCTGACGAAATCCTTTGCACCCCATGTGCCACGCCTGGCAGCGCAAACCGTGGCGCAGCAAGCGTTCTTTCTGTATCCAGTCAGGACCGCACCAGATCCTTCCTTTGACGCTTCGTAACTTTGAGCTCTGACAATACCAGTCGGTGTGGAAACCACTGTAGTGGACCATACTCAGCGTGGGATAATTCGACCAAACAGTCTCCTTTGCGTTTTCTTGCCACGTCTCAATACCCGCTCGCCAGCACACACGCATAGACTTCTTTAGAATGTGGAGAAAGGTCAAAGCTGGTACGATTCGTTGAACTGAGAGGTGGGACGGAGAGAGAAGGGGGCATGAAGGAGTAGCGGATCAGGCGGTGATCGCCTCGTCTGAGGTGGCGGACCACGAACAAGACGATGATCTTCTTTGGCACTTCAAAGGGTTACGGCGCTGCGATCGCGGTGGCGAAAGCAGGATCATCGGGGAATCACCGTCAGCAACAGCGGCCTTCTCGCGCAACGAGAACTGGCCGTCACTTCGACGGGAAGAATGAGGAGCAGAAGGGTAAACTAACGACATGACAGCAGCGAGAAAGTGACGCGGGAAGCACGCAAAAGGCTGCCGGCTGGGCGAGAGCGGGCGGACACAACAAGTCTCCTGACAATGTGGCGCAAAAAAAGAAGCGAGCCAAAGCCACGCTTCTCTCGAGACACCGTTGTTGTGAAGGCTAGCAGCAGAAAACGAGACGTGCCCACTCGAACCTCGTCGCACCCCCCTTTGACAGCGATACGAGCCTCCCACTCACAAATTCAGAGCTGAAAACGTCGGTCTCTTTTGTTTGATATTACTTTTCTTTTTCGTGGAAACGTCGGGCAGTAAACAGCACCAATCTGCTGCTGCTGAAAATGCTGCACCGACAGAGGTTTGTGTTTGTTTCTTAACACAGTTGGATTTTGATCCGCTTTTTCTTTTTTTTAGACTACAGGGTGGTCTTCATGACAACCTCCGGGATGAACTCGTCCTCGTCGTCAACGCAAACTTGGCATCTCGGCACAGCCGCTCCCTGGTACGGCGACGGCTTCGCGCAGCCTCTCGGGCGGCACACACCTTCGTCGAGCCACACGCAGTTGTCAGACGCTGCATTGCAAGTGTCCTCCGTCAGCCTCGCAGCGCACACAACGCTCTTACCAACCATCGCCCAGAAGATGAACTCAATCGGGCTCGTCATCTTCAGAGCCACTTCAGTACCGTCCTTCATCTCCGCCTGCCACACAGCGAACTCGTGGTCAACTCCCAAGTCCGTGTTCAGCTTGAACGTCGGTCCGCACTGGCCAGCGTACCACTGCGGCTCGTCCATTGCCATCAGCTGCGAGTGGATGCCACCGTCCAGTCTTTGGCACGGCGGGCACTTGTACACGAAGAAGAAGATGTCGCAGCCCTTGAAGCCGTCGGGGGCTCCGAAGATCGCCGTCTTCTCGCACGAGTACTGAACAGTGAACCCCGTCTCCGTGTAGAACGACGGCACCGTCGCAGTCAACCCTAGCAGGAACTCAGTGAACCCGGAGAACGACGCCGCCGGGATGTCGAGCCACCCCTTCATGCCGTTGTAAGTACCCAGCGTCAGCGTCACTCCGCTCGAAGGACTCGTTGGCAGAAGGGGGCCACCAGCAGCTCCGCCGACAGACTCTTTGGCGGCGACAGGGACTCCCTTACTGTCAACGAGCGTCGCCACAGGCACTCCGCTGTTCTTCACGGTGAAGTCGCACGCTGGCAGACTGCTCTGTCCGCACAGCCCGCACGTGTTGTGCCCCGCCTGAGAGCACGAGAACGATCCGTCGGTGCCCTCCAGCTTCCATGAAACAGCGCAGCACTTGCCGCCGCACGTCGCACTGGCAGGGGTGCACTGCAGGTTGTAACTCGTCCCCGCCGCAACGGCGAAGCATGCAGCCAGCAACATAGCGCGAGAGAACATAGTTGTCACGTTCGTGAGAGTTCTTTTGTGTTTGTAAATATTACCTGACGAAATCCTTTGCACCCCATGTGCCACGCCTGGCAGCGCAAACCGTGGCGCAGCAAGCGTTCTTTCTGTATCCAGTCAGGACCGCACCAGATCCTTCCTTTGACGCTTCGTAACTTTGAGCTCTGACAATACCAGTCGGTGTGGAAACCACTGTAGTGGACCATACTCAGCGTGGGATAATTCGACCAAACAGTCTCCTTTGCGTTTTCTTGCCACGTCTCAATACCCGCTCGCCAGCACACACGCATAGACTTCTTTAGAATGTGGAGAAAGGTCAAAGCTGGTACGATTCGTTGAACTGAGAGGTGGGACGGAGAGAGAAGGGGGCATGAAGGAGTAGCGGATCAGGCGGTGATCGCCTCGTCTGAGGTGGCGGACCACGAACAAGACGATGATCTTCTTTGGCACTTCAAAGGGTTACGGCGCTGCGATCGCGGTGGCGAAAGCAGGATCATCGGGGAATCACCGTCAGCAACAGCGGCCTTCTCGCGCAACGAGAACTGGCCGTCACTTCGACGGGAAGAATGAGGAGCAGAAGGGTAAACTAACGACATGACAGCAGCGAGAAAGTGACGCGGGAAGCACGCAAAAGGCTGCCGGCTGGGCGAGAGCGGGCGGACACAACAAGTCTCCTGACAATGTGGCGCAAAAAAAGAAGCGAGCCAAAGCCACGCTTCTCTCGAGACACCGTTGTTGTGAAGGCTAGCAGCAGAAAACGAGACGTGCCCACTCGAACCTCGTCGCACCCCCCTTTGACAGCGATACGAGCCTCCCACTCACAAATTCAGAGCTGAAAACGTCGGTCTCTTTTGTTTGATATTACTTTTCTTTTTCGTGGAAACGTCGGGCAGTAAACAGCACCAATCTGCTGCTGCTGAAAATGCTGCACCGACAGAGGTTTGTGTTTGTTTCTTAACACAGTCGGATTTTGATCCGCTTTCTTTTTTTTAGACTACAGGGTGGTCTTCATGACAACCTCCGGGATGAACTCGTCCTCGTCGTCAACGCAAACTTGGCATCTCGGCACAGCCGCTCCCTGGTACGGCGACGGCTTCGCGCAGCCTCTCGGGCGGCACACACCTTCGTCGAGCCACACGCAGTTGTCAGACGCTGCATTGCAAGTGTCCTCCGTCAGCCTCGCAGCGCACACAACGCTCTTACCAACCATCGCCCAGAAGATGAACTCAATCGGGCTCGTCATCTTCAGAGCCACTTCAGTACCGTCCTTCATCTCCGCCTGCCACACAGCGAACTCGTGGTCAACTCCCAAGTCCGTGTTCAGCTTGAACGTCGGTCCGCACTGGCCAGCGTACCACTGCGGCTCGTCCATTGCCATCAGCTGCGAGTGGATGCCACCGTCCAGTCTTTGGCACGGCGGGCACTTGTACACGAAGAAGAAGATGTCGCAGCCCTTGAAGCCGTCGGGGGCTCCGAAGATCGCCGTCTTCTCGCACGAGTACTGAACAGTGAACCCCGTCTCCGTGTAGAACGACGGCACCGTCGCAGTCAACCCTAGCAGGAACTCAGTGAACCCGGAGAACGACGCCGCCGGGATGTCGAGCCACCCCTTCATGCCGTTGTAAGTACCCAGCGTCAGCGTCACTCCGCTCGAAGGACTCGTTGGCAGAAGGGGGCCACCAGCAGCTCCGCCGACAGACTCTTTGGCGGCGACAGGGACTCCCTTACTGTCAACGAGCGTCGCCACAGGCACTCCGCTGTTCTTCACGGTGAAGTCGCACGCTGGCAGACTGCTCTGTCCGCACAGCCCGCACGTGTTGTGCCCCGCCTGAGAGCACGAGAACGATCCGTCGGTGCCCTCCAGCTTCCATGAAACAGCGCAGCACTTGCCGCCGCACGTCGCACTGGCAGGGGTGCACTGCAGGTTGTAACTCGTCCCCGCCGCAACGGCGAAGCATGCAGCCAGCAACATAGCGCGAGAGAACATAGTTGTCACGTTCGTGAGAGTTCTTTTGTGTTTGTAAATATTACCTGACGAAATCCTTTGCACCCCATGTGCCACGCCTGGCAGCGCAAACCGTGGCGCAGCAAGCGTTCTTTCTGTATCCAGTCAGGACCGCACCAGATCCTTCCTTTGACGCTTCGTAACTTTGAGCTCTGACAATACCAGTCGGTGTGGAAACCACTGTAGTGGACCATACTCAGCGTGGGATAATTCGACCAAACAGTCTCCTTTGCGTTTTCTTGCCACGTCTCAATACCCGCTCGCCAGCACACACGCATAGACTTCTTTAGAATGTGGAGAAAGGTCAAAGCTGGTACGATTCGTTGAACTGAGAGGTGGGACGGAGAGAGAAGGGGGCATGAAGGAGTAGCGGATCAGGCGGTGATCGCCTCGTCTGAGGTGGCGGACCACGAACAAGACGATGATCTTCTTTGGCACTTCAAAGGGTTACGGCGCTGCGATCGCGGTGGCGAAAGCAGGATCATCGGGGAATCACCGTCAGCAACAGCGGCCTTCTCGCGCAACGAGAACTGGCCGTCACTTCGACGGGAAGAATGAGGAGCAGAAGGGTAAACTAACGACATGACAGCAGCGAGAAAGTGACGCGGGAAGCACGCAAAAGGCTGCCGGCTGGGCGAGAGCGGGCGGACACAACAAGTCTCCTGACAATGTGGCGCAAAAAAAGAAGCGAGCCAAAGCCACGCTTCTCTCGAGACACCGTTGTTGTGAAGGCTAGCAGCAGAAAACGAGACGTGCCCACTCGAACCTCGTCGCACCCCCCTTTGACAGCGATACGAGCCTCCCACTCACAAATTCAGAGCTGAAAACGTCGGTCTCTTTTGTTTGATATTACTTTTCTTTTTCGTGGAAACGTCGGGCAGTAAACAGCACCAATCTGCTGCTGCTGAAAATGCTGCACCGACAGAGGTTTGTGTTTGTTTCTTAACACAGTTGGATTTTGATCCGCTTTTTCTTTTTTTTAGACTACAGGGTGGTCTTCATGACAACCTCCGGGATGAACTCGTCCTCGTCGTCAACGCAAACTTGGCATCTCGGCACAGCCGCTCCCTGGTACGGCGACGGCTTCGCGCAGCCTCTCGGGCGGCACACACCTTCGTCGAGCCACACGCAGTTGTCAGACGCTGCATTGCAAGTGTCCTCCGTCAGCCTCGCAGCGCACACAACGCTCTTACCAACCATCGCCCAGAAGATGAACTCAATCGGGCTCGTCATCTTCAGAGCCACTTCAGTACCGTCCTTCATCTCCGCCTGCCACACAGCGAACTCGTGGTCAACTCCCAAGTCCGTGTTCAGCTTGAACGTCGGTCCGCACTGGCCAGCGTACCACTGCGGCTCGTCCATTGCCATCAGCTGCGAGTGGATGCCACCGTCCAGTCTTTGGCACGGCGGGCACTTGTACACGAAGAAGAAGATGTCGCAGCCCTTGAAGCCGTCGGGGGCTCCGAAGATCGCCGTCTTCTCGCACGAGTACTGAACAGTGAACCCCGTCTCCGTGTAGAACGACGGCACCGTCGCAGTCAACCCTAGCAGGAACTCAGTGAACCCGGAGAACGACGCCGCCGGGATGTCGAGCCACCCCTTCATGCCGTTGTAAGTACCCAGCGTCAGCGTCACTCCGCTCGAAGGACTCGTTGGCAGAAGGGGGCCACCAGCAGCTCCGCCGACAGACTCTTTGGCGGCGACAGGGACTCCCTTACTGTCAACGAGCGTCGCCACAGGCACTCCGCTGTTCTTCACGGTGAAGTCGCACGCTGGCAGACTGCTCTGTCCGCACAGCCCGCACGTGTTGTGCCCCGCCTGAGAGCACGAGAACGATCCGTCGGTGCCCTCCAGCTTCCATGAAACAGCGCAGCACTTGCCGCCGCACGTCGCACTGGCAGGGGTGCACTGCAGGTTGTAACTCGTCCCCGCCGCAACGGCGAAGCATGCAGCCAGCAACATAGCGCGAGAGAACATAGTTGTCACGTTCGTGAGAGTTCTTTTGTGTTTGTAAATATTACCTGACGAAATCCTTTGCACCCCATGTGCCACGCCTGGCAGCGCAAACCGTGGCGCAGCAAGCGTTCTTTCTGTATCCAGTCAGGACCGCACCAGATCCTTCCTTTGACGCTTCGTAACTTTGAGCTCTGACAATACCAGTCGGTGTGGAAACCACTGTAGTGGACCATACTCAGCGTGGGATAATTCGACCAAACAGTCTCCTTTGCGTTTTCTTGCCACGTCTCAATACCCGCTCGCCAGCACACACGCATAGACTTCTTTAGAATGTGGAGAAAGGTCAAAGCTGGTACGATTCGTTGAACTGAGAGGTGGGACGGAGAGAGAAGGGGGCATGAAGGAGTAGCGGATCAGGCGGTGATCGCCTCGTCTGAGGTGGCGGACCACGAACAAGACGATGATCTTCTTTGGCACTTCAAAGGGTTACGGCGCTGCGATCGCGGTGGCGAAAGCAGGATCATCGGGGAATCACCGTCAGCAACAGCGGCCTTCTCGCGCAACGAGAACTGGCCGTCACTTCGACGGGAAGAATGAGGAGCAGAAGGGTAAACTAACGACATGACAGCAGCGAGAAAGTGACGCGGGAAGCACGCAAAAGGCTGCCGGCTGGGCGAGAGCGGGCGGACACAACAAGTCTCCTGACAATGTGGCGCAAAAAAAGAAGCGAGCCAAAGCCACGCTTCTCTCGAGACACCGTTGTTGTGAAGGCTAGCAGCAGAAAACGAGACGTGCCCACTCGAACCTCGTCGCACCCCCCTTTGACAGCGATACGAGCCTCCCACTCACAAATTCAGAGCTGAAAACGTCGGTCTCTTTTGTTTGATATTACTTTTCTTTTTCGTGGAAACGTCGGGCAGTAAACAGCACCAATCTGCTGCTGCTGAAAATGCTGCACCGACAGAGGTTTGTGTTTGTTTCTTAACACAGTTGGATTTTGATCCGCTTTTTCTTTTTTTTAGACTACAGGGTGGTCTTCATGACAACCTCCGGGATGAACTCGTCCTCGTCGTCAACGCAAACTTGGCATCTCGGCACAGCCGCTCCCTGGTACGGCGACGGCTTCGCGCAGCCTCTCGGGCGGCACACACCTTCGTCGAGCCACACGCAGTTGTCAGACGCTGCATTGCAAGTGTCCTCCGTCAGCCTCGCAGCGCACACAACGCTCTTACCAACCATCGCCCAGAAGATGAACTCAATCGGGCTCGTCATCTTCAGAGCCACTTCAGTACCGTCCTTCATCTCCGCCTGCCACACAGCGAACTCGTGGTCAACTCCCAAGTCCGTGTTCAGCTTGAACGTCGGTCCGCACTGGCCAGCGTACCACTGCGGCTCGTCCATTGCCATCAGCTGCGAGTGGATGCCACCGTCCAGTCTTTGGCACGGCGGGCACTTGTACACGAAGAAGAAGATGTCGCAGCCCTTGAAGCCGTCGGGGGCTCCGAAGATCGCCGTCTTCTCGCACGAGTACTGAACAGTGAACCCCGTCTCCGTGTAGAACGACGGCACCGTCGCAGTCAACCCTAGCAGGAACTCAGTGAACCCGGAGAACGACGCCGCCGGGATGTCGAGCCACCCCTTCATGCCGTTGTAAGTACCCAGCGTCAGCGTCACTCCGCTCGAAGGACTCGTTGGCAGAAGGGGGCCACCAGCAGCTCCGCCGACAGACTCTTTGGCGGCGACAGGGACTCCCTTACTGTCAACGAGCGTCGCCACAGGCACTCCGCTGTTCTTCACGGTGAAGTCGCACGCTGGCAGACTGCTCTGTCCGCACAGCCCGCACGTGTTGTGCCCCGCCTGAGAGCACGAGAACGATCCGTCGGTGCCCTCCAGCTTCCATGAAACAGCGCAGCACTTGCCGCCGCACGTCGCACTGGCAGGGGTGCACTGCAGGTTGTAACTCGTCCCCGCCGCAACGGCGAAGCATGCAGCCAGCAACATAGCGCGAGAGAACATAGTTGTCACGTTCGTGAGAGTTCTTTTGTGTTTGTAAATATTACCTGACGAAATCCTTTGCACCCCATGTGCCACGCCTGGCAGCGCAAACCGTGGCGCAGCAAGCGTTCTTTCTGTATCCAGTCAGGACCGCACCAGATCCTTCCTTTGACGCTTCGTAACTTTGAGCTCTGACAATACCAGTCGGTGTGGAAACCACTGTAGTGGACCATACTCAGCGTGGGATAATTCGACCAAACAGTCTCCTTTGCGTTTTCTTGCCACGTCTCAATACCCGCTCGCCAGCACACACGCATAGACTTCTTTAGAATGTGGAGAAAGGTCAAAGCTGGTACGATTCGTTGAACTGAGAGGTGGGACGGAGAGAGAAGGGGGCATGAAGGAGTAGCGGATCAGGCGGTGATCGCCTCGTCTGAGGTGGCGGACCACGAACAAGACGATGATCTTCTTTGGCACTTCAAAGGGTTACGGCGCTGCGATCGCGGTGGCGAAAGCAGGATCATCGGGGAATCACCGTCAGCAACAGCGGCCTTCTCGCGCAACGAGAACTGGCCGTCACTTCGACGGGAAGAATGAGGAGCAGAAGGGTAAACTAACGACATGACAGCAGCGAGAAAGTGACGCGGGAAGCACGCAAAAGGCTGCCGGCTGGGCGAGAGCGGGCGGACACAACAAGTCTCCTGACAATGTGGCGCAAAAAAAGAAGCGAGCCAAAGCCACGCTTCTCTCGAGACACCGTTGTTGTGAAGGCTAGCAGCAGAAAACGAGACGTGCCCACTCGAACCTCGTCGCACCCCCCTTTGACAGCGATACGAGCCTCCCACTCACAAATTCAGAGCTGAAAACGTCGGTCTCTTTTGTTTGATATTACTTTTCTTTTTCGTGGAAACGTCGGGCAGTAAACAGCACCAATCTGCTGCTGCTGAAAATGCTGCACCGACAGAGGTTTGTGTTTGTTTCTTAACACAGTTGGATTTTGATCCGCTTTTTCTTTTTTTTAGACTACAGGGTGGTCTTCATGACAACCTCCGGGATGAACTCGTCCTCGTCGTCAACGCAAACTTGGCATCTCGGCACAGCCGCTCCCTGGTACGGCGACGGCTTCGCGCAGCCTCTCGGGCGGCACACACCTTCGTCGAGCCACACGCAGTTGTCAGACGCTGCATTGCAAGTGTCCTCCGTCAGCCTCGCAGCGCACACAACGCTCTTACCAACCATCGCCCAGAAGATGAACTCAATCGGGCTCGTCATCTTCAGAGCCACTTCAGTACCGTCCTTCATCTCCGCCTGCCACACAGCGAACTCGTGGTCAACTCCCAAGTCCGTGTTCAGCTTGAACGTCGGTCCGCACTGGCCAGCGTACCACTGCGGCTCGTCCATTGCCATCAGCTGCGAGTGGATGCCACCGTCCAGTCTTTGGCACGGCGGGCACTTGTACACGAAGAAGAAGATGTCGCAGCCCTTGAAGCCGTCGGGGGCTCCGAAGATCGCCGTCTTCTCGCACGAGTACTGAACAGTGAACCCCGTCTCCGTGTAGAACGACGGCACCGTCGCAGTCAACCCCAGAAGGAACTCAGTGAACCCGGAGAACGACGCCGCCGGGATGTCGAGCCACCCCTTCATGCCGTTGTAAGTACCCAGCGTCAGCGTCACTCCGCTCGAAGGACTCGTTGGCTCAAGGGAGCCACCAGCAGCTCCGCCGACGGACTCTTTGGCGGCGACAGGGACTCCCTTACTGTCAACGAGCGTCGCCACAGGCACTCCGCTGTTCTTCACGGTGAAGTCGCACGCTGGCAGACTGCTCTGTCCGCACAGCCCGCACGTGTTGTGCCCCGCCTGAGAGCACGAGAACGATCCGTCGGTGCCCTCCAGCTTCCATGAAACAGCGCAGCACTTGCCGCCACACGTCGCACTGGCAGGGGTGCACTGCAGGTTGTAACTCGTCCCCGCCGCAACGGCAAAGCATGCAGCCAGCAACATAGCGCGAGAGAACATAGTTGTCACGTTCGCGAGATTTCTTTGTTGATTGTATATATTACCTGACGAAATGTTGCACTGCAATAGATCGTTGGCACCCAAAAACCAAGCCTGGCAGCGCAAAAACGTGGCGCTGCAAACGTTCTTTCTTTATCCAGCCAGGACCGCACCAGATCCTTCCTTTGACTCCACGTAACTTTGAGGAGCTCTGACAATACCAGTCGGTGTGGAAAGCACTGTCGTGGACCATTCTCAGCGTAGGGTAGTGTTTGGTACAGATCAAACAGTCACATTTTCGTTTTCGACCCACGTCGCTCGCCAGCACGCACGCAAAGACTGAAAGTCGTAAAAGGTTTCCGGAAGCCCGCATGCGAGAGAACATTGCCACGTTTGTTAGTTAGCTTTTTCAGAGTGTACAAAGTGTCATTTGATGCCAGGCACAGATGGCCAAAGCTTCGGCAAAACGCATGGCAGCAAAGCTGCAGGCGGTCTCCCGTTTTTCGGGAGTATGTGGGCGGCAGCGCACGCCTTTGAGTGTAGAGAAACAGCGTTGCTCAGGTCGGCACTTATACGACCAGACAGAGTAGTGCTCTGTTGTTTGCGGCACACCGAGGCACCTGCTAGCGTCTTGGCGAGGCTGGAGATAGAAAAATGCACGAAACAAACGAGCGCAGGCACACGCAGATGCAGAGCCTGCGACGCCGAAGCAAGTCCGGACGTACAGCTGGGGGAAGGTTATCCCCGATGGCCATGTCCAGAACCGTCAGGGAAAAAGAAGCTGCACATCACACGCGAGCGCGCGTCGAACAACCAAAACGCTGCCATGCACAAAGGGGCTACTTCGGAGATACTCTTGCACGAGCTTGAGAACTCGTTCGAATGAGGCTGAGACTTCCTCCGCCGGTCGGAAGACTTAAAAAACTCGGATGAAACGTTTCGAGGCCATGCAGAATGCAAAGAAGGCAAGAGTGCGAGAGAGAGAGAGAGAGCGAGAGCACGTGAAAACAAGTCAAAAAAGGTGCGGGGGCGGGGTTAGTCACCACTAGCGCCTCTCCCCACCCACCTGCATGTGTTCTCATATGCCACTGCTACCGCGCTGCCTTTTCCAAGAGAAAGAGAGAGAGAGAGAGAGTGCTATCTCTCCGGGGAAATTCCGGGCGTCCTAGTCCTAGCTGCTGGTGACGTCGCCACTGCTGTGGTGCCGCCAGGGCGTTCTGACTGGTACGTTGCCGATTCTCTTTTTTTTGGGGGCTGCGACGCAACGTGGTCGGGTTCTCTGGAATCGAAGGCCCGAAGGGGCGCAAAGCCGAAGAATCCGTAGAAAAGACCACTCGAAAAGTTCGGGGAGGTCAACTCCCTCGCACATGTTGGTACTTTTTCTTTCCCGCTAACCTCACTTTTGGTGAGGAATTCAAAAACCTGCTTTTGGGCTTTTTTTTGTGCCCCCAAAAAATTTTCCCCTGTCCCGGAGGCCAGCCCGACTGCTGCAGCCTGAGCCGGGGGAGACGCGGAAGTGGTGGACCCGACGAGCTTCACGTCGTAGGCACTTCGCGTGCAAGCCCTAGTTCCATGCTCCACAGGTAGCCCGTGAAGCATCACACTGGCGGGTGGTCCTGAAATGCTCCCGGAATGCAGAATTAGTGGTCAGATGCTCGTTTAGGCTGAAATAACGGCTGCAGTCTGGGGGATTTAGGCTGAAATGACGGCTGCGTAATGCGAAAGCAAAAAGCGAAGTCACCTCCGCAAGGCAATTCCTTACGGAAAACCATCAGAAACCCAAACCGGGATTGCAAAACTCGAAACCTACCACTCAAGGCATGTGACGACTGCACAGCACGACGAACTGCCGCTGGTTATCAGCTTCGTTTCTGCCTCGGTTTCTCGACCAACTTTCTGAGACCGAGAAGCTTTGCAGTGCTTTGGCTACACGATACCACCAACGGGAAAAAAGGTGAGGAATTCCTCATGAGGAATTCCTCACCCTCTTTTTTCGAGCCTCTTTTTTTTTTTGAGGAATTCCTCGCACTTTTTCGTTAGCGGGAGCACTGGCCCCATCGTACCCTGCTTGATCGAAAAGGAACTCTTGGGCAGCGCGCTTCAACCAAACGCGCCGCAAACACAACCCAGTTCCTGACACTTCTGGGTACAAGGTGATCCTCGGCGGTGAGATCTTGCTGAAACGATGCCGCCTGCAAGACGTGCCCCTTGTTAACTGAAGTCTTCCCATGAAAACGCAGGTCTTCTAACACGCGAGAGGCTTCTTCCATCGCGGCTTTGCTTGGTTCTAGCTTGTCCGGTCGATAGGATGACGGTTCCATCCCAGCATTCTTCATTGTACAAAACTTCGAAGTATCTTCTCCAGAAATCGCTAATACACAAGGGCGAGAGACGAGTTAGCGTGAAGGGCCCATCACTCCGAGGATTTTCCGATCGCCTCACCACCCACAGCCTGCTATATGACACAGAACTCTGGAGTCCGGGGGCGCAGCCTGGTATCAGATCTGGAGTCCTGAAGGCACAACCTGGTATCAAACACAGATCTGGACACAGAAGAGTTCTGAAGACACGACTTAACTCTGGGGTCCAGCACGGTTTGGTACCAGACACAGAGTCCTGACGGCACGGCCTGGTATGAGACGCAGATCGGGAGTCAGGCACAGATCTGGACACAGAAGAGCTCTGAAGACACGACTTAACGCTGGGGTCCAGCACGGTTTGGCATCAGACACACAGTCCTGACGGCACGGCCTGGTATCAGACCTTCACCAGGAGCGCACACGCTCTACACCTTCGGAGCACGAGCTGGAACACGAGCCGCAGCTGCGGCAGCAGCAGCCTTCGGGCAGTCCCCTTTGGTTCCCTTGTAAAGTCCTCGGCGCCTGACGAAGGCAAGCACCCCCGGTGCCACCAGACCATCGATGCTCTGCGTGGGTTGATTAGTATGACTGGAAATCACCAGCGTGCAAATGAGTCCCCCGCCCTGCCAGCCGACACGGTCCGGGAATCTCCGAGGCCAGAAAGGAACGGCGGTGTTTTACCAAAGTGTCCCCTGGACCCCTTGTCGCCACCACCTAAGCTGTGACGCGAATTGCACAATACCCGCCTTGTGTGTCTTGTCGTGTACGGGTAGACCCGCATGACCTCACACATCCGTTCAACACGTGTTCGGTAGATACAGCAGTTGGGATCCCTTCGGTTCTTTCTGGCAGCCTCGTTGAGCACTTCCTTCCAAGCTGGCGCTTATGCTACTTATGTATGTGTCCAAGGCCATTTCCCAGTGTTTTTATTATATGGAAAGAAGAAGGTGTTTTTATTCTTCGCTTTTTCTCACGAACGGGGGGGTCGGTCCTGCTTTTGGCTTTGTAGGTTCTCCCGACTCCCCTATTCGTGGTCAGCACAAACTCAAGAGGTCTAGTCAACTATTCCCTGCAGTATTGGCATACTTTCAAGAAAAAAAGTCGATTTGGCCACCTCGAGACGTCGTTAACCAGTTCTTACCCCAATTTTTGATGAAAGAATAATGTTGCCTCTAAACAGATTATTACACAACAGCGCTGCTCCTTTCTTTCGTTGAAACCGGTGCGGGTGGCTCCTGCTTGGAGGAGACCCTCGTTGTCGTGCCGGCTCGTGGTCGCCCGATTCCACTCAAAATGACAAGAGGCACACCTGCAAGCGGTCGGTCTCGCAGCTGGAGGCACGGGTGCGGATCTCGGTTGACGACAGGTTGCTGTCGATGTACTGCATGCCGTCGGGCATCGTCAGCCACGTGAACCGCGGCCCGAACTCCGTGAGGTTGTTGACCTCGTAGCCGGGCCGCCTGATGACCAGGAAGTTGAACTCGTCGACCAACCGCAGCCCGGTGGCGCCGCTCGCCGACTTCCACGTCCGGATATCGTTCGGCGGCTGCAGCCAGTCGGAGCCGAGCACGAAGACGTGGTCGCATTCCGGCGCGCTGTTCTGCAGGTGCGAGAGGAGGTCGTACGTCGGCATCGCGATCGCGAGGTTCGCCTCGATGTCGCACACTTGCACCGGGAAATTCGGCGAGAACGTCGTGTTGACGGCGATCTGGCACATCACGTAGCGGTCGACCGCTGACGTCCGCAGCCCTGGTTTGTCCGGCCTCGGGCCGCAGGGCACGATCAGGACTTCGTCGGCCTGCTTGCTATGGATAATCTGCGCTGCGCATTGTAAGTGAGCGGTCGTCGGGGGATCGTACGCCCCGCCATACACTGCGATCCGGCGCCGTTGTCTGTCTGGGTTGTTGATGGAAGTGGAGAGAGTCCGATAACCAAGGTCGGCGTACGGCACGTCGTCTTCGGTCGGCATCTCTTTTTTTGTATAAGCACCCGCTTTGTAGGAAATGCTTGAGGAGACTGCCAGTTGCGATAGATCAAAAGGAGGTAAACGTGCTGCAGCCCACACGAAACACAGGTAAATCTGGGTTTAGTGGCGGGCGTAAGCGTTCAACAAAAAAGACCTACTTTGTAGTTGTACTGTTTTCCCCCTAGCCTCCTTCGGAATGAGCACAAGGCAGTTCCTCGAGTATTTTATTCTGAACTCGTTCCTACTTCACAGAGCAACTGGGTGTGACGATTGTGGCGTTGTCCCTTTTTCCTTGCGACAACAACAAAAAAGAAAGAGAGAGAGCGAGAGGAGGACGAGTTAGAGTGCAGGGACCACCTCTCCGGGGAGTTTCCGGTCTCCTCACTTCTCTTTTTCGTGCTGCCACGGCGGGCGTAAGTCGCTCCGGAGGCGCGCTGCAGGTTGCGGCTCTGCTACAGTGAGTGGCGGCACCGGAGTTGGTGCTGCAGCGGGCGCTCTGGCCGGCGGGTGAGATGATCGGAGGCATTGGCGATGCAGTTTCGCACGTTGAATCGGCGCACACACAAAATGAGCAATGAAGGAATGAAGCGCGGGAAGACAGGGTGCATCTACACGCAGACGCAGCGACCCACGAGAGGCCTTGGCAAAGGCTCGCAGCATAGTTCCGCTCCTCGACTGCTACAAAGAGAGAGAGGAAGAGAGTGAATAAGTGCCGAGACCCGTATCCCGAAGTAGGGGGGCCCTCCCCGCCGTAAGGATGAATTTCTCAGGCGTGCAAAAGGGCTTTTGAGACCGACGGCTACCACCGAAGGAGGTCTCGTTCGGACCGTTACTTTTAAAATCGATGGAGGGGTGCAAGGTCGGGAACAAGGAAGTGGGAGGAATTGCCTGTGTTATTTTTCCAATTCCGAATCCTTCAGTTTCCGAATCGTCTCCTGCCAACCTTGCTTCTGAAGCAAGTGTGGACTTCGAACACTCAGGACTTTGTCGCCCAATACTTCTTGTCTCTCTTTAGGTCCTCACCTCGGCCCCCCTCGACGCACCGAAGGTGCTCAAACAAGTTTGCTAGAAAGAACAGGGGGCAGCAGGTACGCCAGGTACCCGATAGCAACACTTTCCGCTGCGAGTCTTTTACCGCCTTTGACTACAAAAAGACACTTTTGTTTGTGCACTTCTTCCCCCCCGCCAGCCGCAGCTGCCACCCCGCGCCACGGCAGGCAAGCAAACCATCGGTAACCATTGTAGGTGCAGTGTGTACGGGGGAATTTTGTTTTGCTTCTCGACCCACCCCCCCCCGGCCGCCTCTGCTTTCGACGTGCAGATCCCAGCACAGTATCATCTGAGAGACCGCGGATTCAGCAGGAGTTTTTGTACTGTTCGAGGTCTTGCAACAATGCGTCGACGCGGGCGGAGCGTGTGTACATGATGGGGTAAGTCCTGCTCTTCTTCACCTGCGACGCCGACTTCGGGATCGTGAACCGTGGAAGATATGCGGTGGAGTCGTTGTCGACCAGGAACTTGGCATGCCGGTGGACCTCTGCGAGGTCCGCCGCGGTGGCTTCTTTTCGGGCCAGCAGCTCGGCGATGTACTCTTTTTGCACGCCGAAGACGTCTCTCAACACGCGCAGCTTGATTCGATTGACGTCAGCGATGTGGTACCTGTTTGTTAGTGAAGTATCTTCAGTCAGACTTCACTCCAGCCCTGCGCTGTGAGCTGGGGTAGAGTAGGCTATTTCTTTAGCGGGTCTTTCTTCAATTAACGGTAACCTGAACCCAAGCCTCTCGAGCTGTCCTTTTTTACCCTTATGCCAATATGATGGGGTGTGCGGACCATTCTCGTGTAGGGCGGCTTCGAGTGTGTACCGGCGCTTTGCGCTGCCAGAGAAGGGAAAATGGGACTCCTTGAGAACGTTTTGCCCGGAAACAAATCGAGTTAGTGTTTTTGTAAAGAGTTACAGGCTCGCCTCTCGTCTCACCTTCTCCTTTGAGGATGATACAACCCGTAAGATTGCACGTACCAGAAGATGTGCCTCTCATCTCTCAGCGCAGAAGCGCCCGAGAACAACTATCCAAATATGAGCCGGTCCGTCCCTATCTCGTGAAACTGCATCGAAGTGCCTGCCGCTGTTTATCACAGTGAATCACGGTCCACCACGGTCTATCAGGTCCATCCCGAGCTGCATCGAATTGCCCGGTGCTGTATTCTTCGGTCTATCACGGTCTATCAAGAGGGGATGGACCGGCTCACTCTCAGCTTCTCTACGCGCAACCCGTTTGATGAACCAGTTGCAAGCTGTCTGGGCAGTCGACGGATATAAGTCGTTTGCGGCTTTTTTGCCGTTCACTGAACAGCATACCTTTTCTGCTGGTGAGTCACCATAGTGTAATAAGAATCAGGCACGGGCGAACTGGACGGGTTTTCGTTCAGCCGCTTCACTTCGGGGAGGGTGTCGTTGATGGCTTGCAGCTGGACAATGCCGGTGAAGAGCTTGGCGAGGCGCAGGCGGTTCATGGTGAGCGCGATGTTGTCGACGACGGCTTCCCTCCGCAGGCTCGCGGCGCGGGTGAGGAGCTCCGTCACTTGGTCGGACCGGCCGGAGGCCGTGAGGATGGTCCGGCACGACGACAGAAAACTCGCGTGGTCGAATTTGATGTCCAGCTGCCACAGGCGGCTCTCGTCCGTTTGGCACGAGCGGCTCGACTTCGCCCGCCGGGCCGGCAGCCCTTCCTCGGACGTATCTGGCTCGTCCTTCCCGTCGAGGGACGCCGCCTCGTCAGGTGAACCCGCTTCTTTTCGGCGCGATCGGCTTGGCTTCGCCCGGCGGAATGCGATTCTCCCGGCAGGCTCCTCTCCGCCGTACTCCTGTTCGTCTTCGTCCCCGCCTTTTCGGTGCACCCGACTTGGCTTCGCCAGGCGGACCGACAGCCCCTCCTCGGCGTCGATTCCCCCTGCGCCGTGCTCCTGTTCATCCGCGGCTTCGGCCGCGGCCGCGCCGTCCGTCGCGTGCTCTTCCGGGTCGGCCGACGCGACAAAGTGCACCGAAGCCCGCGCTTCCAATCTATCGCCGCCGGCGAGGTCTCCGGGGGCCCGCGGGCTGCGCGGGGCGGCGGCGGGGCGCCGGCCAATGTCGGGCCGGTGCCGCGGCAGCTCCAGCTGCTTCGCGTCGCGGCAGCGGACAGGTAGCCCGCACCCGCTGTTGCTGTCCTGTTGCTGCTCCCAGTCCGGCTCCGCGGAGGCGGCGCCGGGCTTCGGCTTCGCGCACCGCGCGGAGACGCCGCTTGCCTCACAAGCCGGCTGGCGGGGCGAGGGCCTGCGGGAGATTTGCAGTTTACTGAGAGAATAGGAGCAAGACGCATGGCTAAATGATAGCACGACCACCTCGAATCGACACCAGACGAATTCGGGGGTGGGGCTGGCTTCGACGACTAATATTCTCCTCCTTGGTGTGCGTCTCGTGCTGCAAATAGCTCCAGTCTCAGTGCCGCTGCGTAAAAGGGTAAGTAGAAAACGAACCAACTGCTAATGATCTTCGTGTGTTTGCCACATTTCCATCAGGGTGGCGACATACTCGTTCGTAACGGACTAATAATGAATATTAGGGGTGGGATGGTGGGTAAGCAAGAGCGTGAGCGGTTGTGTGAGGAGCGAGAGGCCTTGTTTCACAGTACATCATTAGTCGGTTAATATTAATCTTCTAAGACTAGCGTCTTATACGACTAGTAATATCCCGGTAAATGGTGAACCAACAAGGATCAAAGAATTGCGTAGTTTTGTGTTATTCTTTTACTTGTGTTAGTTGTCGACAACTTGTGAGAATGTCAGTCGCACACCTTCCCGATTCTTTCTTCGGCTTCCGCGGGCCGCCGGCGGCGACAAACGAGCCGGGCGCTGCCGCGGCTCCGACGTCGGCGAGCTCTGTGAACGACGCCATGCCGTACAGCGCGGACAGGGAAGGGTGCCCTCTCGCGTGCCTGCCCCCCTCCCGCGACGCATGCGGCGCGCGGGACGGCACCTTCGGCCATCCGTCCGGGTGGCTCGCCGGGGCGGCGCCGCCGTCGCCGTTGGTTGCGCAGGGGCGGGGCGAGGGGTCCGCGAAGTCTGCTCCGCACTGTGCGGCCCTGGAGATCATCTGCCCGCTGGCGGCGGTGCCGGTTTGCTTGCTTTTCGCCGCCCGCGTCGCCTGCACCGCGACGCCGCGCGTCTCCGCGCCCTCGGTCTGCACGGCCACACCGACACCGCCCCCCCGGAACACCCTTGGACCCGCCCCCAGCTCGCGACCCACAGGCGGGTGGTCAGTTGCCATAGGCGCGGGCTTCACCTCGAGCGGTCTCGCGGGTGGTGCGTCAGCCGGCCTCCTGCTGGGCTCGGACTTGCGGCGGGGGCGCCGGACAGGCGGCGGGGCGCGCGGCTTCTCGGGCGGCGGCGGGTCGGGAAGGTCGAACTGAGTGCAGCCGACGTACCGGCCGAAGCTGGTGGGCATGTCGGCCCACCCGGCCCCTGCGTCGCCGCAGCTCTCCGCCGGCGGAGCACCGGGTTCCGTCTGCGTACCGGCGGCCCGCGGCTCCGCAGCCGCGGGCGGCGGGTCGGTCGCCGTGTGGCGCGTGCAAGTGGCAGGCTTGGCAGGCGGAACGAGTTCTTGAGTACAAAGATCGCGCGGTGGTGCTGGCACCACCGAGAGGGCGAGGCTTTCTGACAACGAAGGATTGTCCGGCAAAGGGGTTTGCTGAACAACTTCCTGGGTATAAACATCGCGTGGTGCTTGCACCACCGAGGCTAGATTTTCTATCCGCGGGTTTATCGAAGGATTGTCCGGGAAGGGGGTTTGCGGGTTTGCCGGAGAAACAACTTTTTGGGTATAAAGATCGCGTGGTGCTTGCACCACCGAGGCTAGGTTCTCTGACCGCGAGTCCGTTGAAGGACTGTCCGGGAACGGGGTTTGCGTTTCCGCAGCCCGCGTGTGCCGCGTGCAGGCGGCGGCGGCGGGCGGGACGATTCCTCGAGTGCAACGCGCGCGCGGTGCTTGCACCACCACTGCGGACGGGTTCATCGAAGGATTGTCGGTCTGCGTTTCCGCAGCCCGCAGCTCAGCGGTGACGGGCGCCGGGTCGGTGGCCGTGTGCCGCGTGCAGGTGGTGGGCTTGGCGGGCGGAATCACTACTTGAGTGCGAGGTGCGAGTGGTGTCTCCAGGGTTTCCAACCGCGGGTTGGATGACAGTTTGCCCGGAAAGGGGCCGGGTGGGCGGGCCGTCAGAAGCCTGCACTGCAGGCGCGCCAGCCGCGCCAGCACGACGACCAGGGGAGAGCCGGCGCCGAGCCCCGCTTCGTCGTGGCCCTCGCCCAGAATGGCGAGCTGCCCCAGCAGGGCTGCGTCGGCGGGGGGCGCCTTCTCCGCCGCCGCCGCTGCGGCCGCCCAGCGTTCCCCGGAGATGCCGCCCAGCCGCGCCCCCAAGCCGCACTCCGCCTCCAGCTCGTCGACCCGGCCCCGGAGCAGGACGAGCGCGTTGCCCAGCGCGTCCGAAACCTCTTCCTTGTCGGCGGTTCGCGGCGCGGCTTCGTCGGTTGCAGAACGGGCGACGGGGGCACCTGCGCGGAAGGTTGCTATTTTTTCTAGTATTTTCTTAAAGTTATAATTCGCTTGAGAATCCGGGATTTTAGTGTCTCCGGGTGACCTTCGTCGACTGGGTTCTTAAAGCTAGTACGTACTGGGGGCGCACTTTACTTGCTTGCTTTGGGCAAGCCAGGTTCGCAGCAATTTGTGACCGACACCAAGATCTCACCAGGTTAGGGGAGTGTTCTTGGGCCCCCCACGTCTTACAAGTTGTTTTGTCTCCGAGGAATGAGCGTCAGAAAATTGTAAATTGTAGCTCTACCGAGCCTACCCATGTTTATGGGAAAATCTGGGGATGACCGCAACCTGCGTGTTCATCTAGGACGGAGGTAGCCATTCCCCCCCTCACCACAGGTTTTCTAACCGGGGGATTGATGAAGAAATTTGTCCGGGATGGAAGCGGGAGCTGGAACGGGCGGGCGGGCCGTCAGAAGCCTGCACTGCAGGCGCGCCAGCACGACGATCAGGGGCCGGCACCGAGCTCCGCTTCGTCATGGCCCTCGCCCAGAATGGCGAGCAGCCCCAGCAGGGCTGCGTCGGCGGGAGGCGCCTTCTCCGCCGCCGCCGCTGCGGCCGCCCAGCGTTCATGCCGCCCAGCCGCGCCCCCAAGCCTCACTTCGCCTCCAGCTCGTCGACCCGGCCCCGGAGCAGGACGAGCGCGTTGCCCAGCGCGTCCGAAACCTCTTCCTTGTCGGCGGTTCGCGGCGCGGCCGGCGCGGCTTCGTCGGTTGCAGAGCGAGCAACGGGGTCTTCGCGGAAAAATGATGATGGGAACAGATAGTTGTTGGGAGGGCTAATACAAAACTAATGATGATGATGATGACACAGAGATAGTTGTTGGAAAAAGGCTAACGAATAGTTGAGTTGCAGCTCTTGACAAAGATAGATGGAAAATACTCGAGGGACTGCCTTGTGCTCATTTCGAAGGAGGCTAGAGGGGGAGAAAACAATACAACTACAAAGTGGGTCTTTTTTGTTGAACGCTTACGCCGCCACTAAACCCAGATTTACCTGTGTTTCGTGTGGGCTACAGCAAATTTACCGCCTTTGATCTATCGCAACTGGCAGTCTCCTCAAGCATTTCCTACAAAGCGGGTGCTCATACAAAAAAGGAATAGGCGCGATGTTTGGGGGAGGATTAGCCTGTAAGTGAGTGAATATGATCAGTCATCTTCAACAATACACTGTCAACACACAAAAAATTAGTATGGCGCTTTCTTTTGTTTGTGCGCACTAGCGGAACTCACCTGATTTGGTAAGTTTCATGTAGTACGCTGCCAACTACTAATTTTAAGTACCAACAATGCATTGTTAACACAAAAAAGAGAAATGGGGCAACCTGGATGCAGGGCCGGCGAGTCGGCTGCGTGGACGCGGCGCTCGATGAGGTTGCTGACCCAGCGGGCGCCGACCGAGCCGGGCGGGGCCGGCGGCGGCGGCGCGGACGTGAAGAACGCCGGCTTCGCCGGCGAGAGCACCGGACGGGCCGGCGGCAGCCGCTGCGGCGGCGGCTGCCGCCGCAGCGAAGACGCCTTCGCCTTCGCCAGCGGCCGCACGGCGGCCGTCGTCACGCGCGGGCGGTCGCCGCCAGCCGCCACGGGCCCGATGCCGTTCCGCTCCAGCTCCTCTCGCAGCGCGCTCGCCAGGACCTGCGACTGGGACACCCGGCGGGCCGCGGAATCTGCCGGCGGGAGCTCGGCGCGCCCTGTGTGTGAGTGAGTTTCGAGTGAACCCCCGTTTGAGAGCACCAGTTTACTGTTTCGGCAGGACATTGCTTCTCATGCATGCTTAACGCCAGGGACACCTGCACCCACAGCATCAAAAGAGTGGTCGATTTGGTAGTACCTTCGGTGACTGTATGCGCTGCAATAGGGTGGTCATGTTTGAACGGTCGCCAGGAGAATGGTGATCCAAAAGGTTGGGACAACCCTCAGATGTCAGTTTTCGTGATCCAAAAAGTTGGGACAACCCTCAGATGTCAGAAGAGTGGTCTACAGTACTGTAGCTGGAGATTTCTAAGTGAGAAACACCACACGCACCCCCCTTTTTTTCATGTTTTTGGCGGGATACCTGAAGAAATTCTGAAAAACTCGCACTTCGAAGGAGGCTAGAGGGGGAGAAACAATACAACTACAAAATGGGTCTTTTTTGTTGAACGCTTACGCCCGCCACTGAACCCAGATTCACCTGTGTTTCGTGTGGGCTACAGCACATTTACCTCCTTTGATCTTTTGCAGCTGGCAGCCTCCTCAAGTATTTTCTACAAAGCAGGTGCTTATACAAAAAAAAGGTGGGTCCCCCAGACCTCCCCTATAAATGGTGGGCAGGTGGCCCGCTCAGGAAATTATCTGTGCTTCCTTTGTAGTTGTATTGTTTTCTCTCCCTCTAACCTCCTTCGAAATGAGCACAAGGCAGTCTCCCGTGTATTTTCTATACACACACAGAACCCAGCATTACCTTCGCTTCTCGTGGGCGCCCCTTTCGACCCGTTGACTTTCGACGACGACGACGCACCCAACAGCGTGTCACAGTCAACAGCTGGATCACGATCACCCAGCTCACTGTCCGCAGCCCTGTCCGAGCTGGCCTCGCTCGCAGGGGCCGGGGGCTCCGTCTGCGACGCAGCGGCCGCGAACGTCTTCGCCGGTTTGTCGGCTGGCGGCGGGTCCTTCTCGGCCTTCCGTTTGTCCGCGAGAGATGACGGCGACCGGGTTTGGAACGTGGAGATGATGGCCAGGGTGTTCGACACGCGGCGCCCGGCGCTGCGCCGGCAGCTGGCCCGGCGTGCCCTCTTTTTGCCGGACGGGGAGCCAGCCGCCGGGGAGTCCGGCGATGCTTCGGACTTCCCCGTGCGGACTTGCAAAAACGCGTCTTCCCGCCAATCGCCGTCACGCGGAGAGGGCTCGGGCTCCTTGGCGGCGGACGCTAGGAGGGCAGCCAGCCACTGGTAAGGCGCGGGGGGTCCGGAGATGGAGCTTCGGGCGGCGGCGGCGGACGGGTCGTCGAAGCAGCCGTCCGCAACTTGGAGGAGGGGCGCGCGGTCGTCGGGAACTGGCGCCCCGTCTTCGGCGCAGTCGTCGGGCCGAGCAGGGCGTCCCGCTGCAGCCTCCGCCGCATCTTCTTCCGACCCTGCCAAACCGACGGCGTCCTGCTCGACGGCAATCTCGGAGGCTGGAACGTCCATCCGTCACAAAACGTGTTCCTTGGGTGTCTAAGTGTAACACTACGTACGCCCTGCGCCTATCCCCATTCTCCAAGCTTCCCTCAAAGCAGATCTTCAAGGGGGCGAGGTTTCCTTTCGGATTTGGTTACCCCCCTGTTCTAAATGTGCGTTGCGTTGTGTTTCTTTTGATAAGCGCTGTGATAAGCCGCATCGAGCATTTTTCGTTCACGGTTGGGTGCGAAGTGGTATCTATATATGCACGGCGGCGGGGCCGGCGGCGGACGCGTCGTCGAAGCAGCCGTCCGATTTGCGGGAGAGGCGACCTGGTGGAGGGGTCATCGGGAACCGGCGCCCCGTCTTCGGCGCAGTCGTCGGGCCGAGCAGGGCCACTCGCTGCAGCCTCCGCCGCATCTTCTCCCGACCCTGCCAAACCGACGGCGTCCTGCTCGACGGCAATCTCGGAGGTTGGAACGTCCATCCGTCACAAAGTGTTTCTTGGGTGTCTAAGTGTAACACTACGTACGCCCCGCGCCTATCCCCATTCTCCACGCGTCGTCGAAGCAGCCGTCCGATTTGCGGGAGAGGCGACCTGGTGGAGGGGCGTGCGGTCTTCGCCGGCAACCGGCGCCCCGTCTTCGGCGCAGTCGTCCGGCCGAGCAGGGCCACTCGCTGCAGCCTCCGCCGCATCTTCTCCCAACCCTGCCAAACTGACGGCGTCCTGCTCGGCGGCAATCTCGAAGGTTGGAACGTCCACCACCTGGTCCAGACGAAAATATCGGGGAGTATCGGGGAGTTTCGGGGAGTTTCGGGGAGTTTCGGGGTATTTCCTTTGTGGCGACCACTTTCCCTGCCCCCACACCAGTGTGCCCGTAACCGGTCCACCTCCTATACGGTCCTATCTCCTGAGCTTGCAATGTTTGGCTCGCGACGGCAACCTCGGAAGGTTGGAACGTCCATCCGTCACAAAACGTGTTTACTTTCCCCAGCAAGCGTTTTGTTACTCGGTTGGGTGCGAAGTGTATCATAGCCTGCGTTTTGACGGGTGTCATGCGTGCTCCTTTTGCCATCGACTGGCCGGCCCTGTGCAGGACGAGGCGTCAAAGCGCTTTCCTCAGACACCAGTGTGCCCGTAACGGGTTCACCTCCTATACGTCCTATCCCCTGAGATTGCAATGTTTTGCTCGCCGCGATAGGTACTACGGGTGCACTACACCAGTCTATCAGGTCCTTCCCTATTCCCTGGAGCGGCATAGATATGCCTGGATCTCCTCCCAACCACGGCGCGTCGCCACCGAAGAGAACGTGTTTCAAACAAAGGGAAGCGAAGTATTAACCCACGGGGGATTTCCCCCTTTTACCGTGGGTTCCTCGCTAAGCTACGGCCGAAGGAACAGCGAATATCAGGGTTACGGTTAGGCGAGCGGGGATCGTGCGACTGAGATTAAAGGGCTTGTCGGCGCCCAGCACTTCGTGCTGGGTGTGTCGTCTGGAACGTTTTTTGTTGCTCTGGGGAAAATTTGTGTGAGAACACGCGTGTATGGTACGTGCTTTAGACTTGAATTTTCGGCATCATCCACGAGCACATTGAGGCGGTTCGCGAAGCGACTGACACTGTTGCCACGTGCGCAACAAGTAAGTACAACAAGCAGCCACTTGAAACTGCGAAGAACGCAAGTTTGGGAGGGGGACCTCGTACGTATTCTCGTCTTCGCGGGGGTGCCCTTTTTCTCCTTCCGGCGCGGCCCGTCCCCACAGGCTCCAGGTGTCGAACGACACTGTGCGGAGCCATCATCAAGAGCTTCATGCCGCCAGGCGGCACCGTTAATGCGAACCACTTACGCTCCGGCCAACAAACCCGTGTTGCGAGTGGCGATGGTGGGAGTGCCACAGCAAGCGGTCGCACCGGCGTCAGAGGAGGGCATAGCGACGCCCCTTCAAAGCCTGGGTGAACTGCAATGCTTCGGTCTCGAAGATGCAGACTGAGACGAAGCCGGGGGAAACTGCAGTGAGGACAGTGAGGACGTGCATGTTCGGCATATTATGGCGTTTCTGACACGAGGCGAAGCAGCAAGAGCATTCGCCATTTGTCAGCGTGTGAGCACGTGCAGGCTATCTATCCACGAAGGTGTAGCCGAATAACTCGTCGTCAATTCTTGGGGCGCATTGAGCAATGACCACGGTATCCCTCGCCACCTGAAGTACACTTGCTGGGACGGCAACATGTGGTCACAAAGTTGCGGGAAGACATTGGTAGAGTGCAAAGCACGTTGCCCGACCTCCGCATGTGAGCGGATGGCAGCAGCAGGTGTCCAGAAGGATCAGCAGCGATGCCCTTTTGGCCAGCAAAGACGGATGTGAAGACCATTCGCCCCACGGTAGCCTGGCATCTGGTTACCGTGGGCCGACCTTCAGCCTGCCTCACTTCCCACGACCTCGTTTGCCCCTCCGCCGCAGCATCGAGTTGATCCCGCCGGTGACCGGCTTTGCAGAGTTCGGATCCGTCGAATTCGAAGCAACCGCGATAGAAGCGACTTCCCCATCCGGTACAGCGGCTGCAGGAGCTGCGTATTCATCCAGGGACGCTCTCGCTAACTCGTCGTCTGTGAGAAGGGGGTTTCGATTACCTTTCTTTCGCACGGACGTTTCCTTCATTCAACGCAGCTAAGCCGACTCCTGATGACTGACGGTTTACGCTCCACGTGTGGAACGTGTGGATTTCCACACGTCAATTTTTTTTTCGCCACATGCAATGTGTGAGGAAACTGAACCGCCCAAGTAGGAGCTTCTGATCATTTGCCAAATTTGCCACCTGAAACCACGTCCAGGATTTGGGCTCAGGGTAGTGCGGTCAACGAAAACTCTAGTTTCCCTTTCTACTTTCTCCTACTCTCGCGGTGTACGGTTTTGGACTTTTCCCCCCCACGTGTGCTTCCACGTGTGGATCCACAGGTACCATGTGGATTTTGTTTTGTGTTGTTTGGAGTGTGTTTTTCCCCCTCATGTGCTTGCCACAGGGGCAGTGACAAGGGCATGTGTCACTGAGACGTACAGTACACGTTAGGGGCTTCCGCCTCCCGAAATGGAATGGTGCGGCACAGCAAAATCTCAAGAGGTCTAGTCAATTTTTCCCTGCAGTTTCCAGCATTCGAAAAGCATAAGATGCTGGAAACCCTCTAATGTTCCCGCGATGTGCCAAAGTGCGTGACCATACCTCGTACGCTCGTGTAGAACTTGTAGACGACGACAGCAATCAGCAGCTCAACGCATTCGAGACCGACCAGCATGAATATAGAAAAGACGCTGGATGCGTGATCGGGATGCGAGGCGGACTTGTCAGAAGCTGCGCGGGGTGGAGGGAAATGTTAGGGGGCAAATCTTAGTTTAATGTGTAGGCAGGACAATGTATTCCTGCCATGGTTGATGCTAATATCAAGTCTTCAAACAAGGTGTAAAATAGAAAAGGGAAAAGGGTCGCACACTCCAGGTAGGGTATAAAACCTTGAGGACTAGTCTTCTTTGTTCTTTTTCACCGCGGTGTTGTGTGCACCTCGTTCTTTGTCTCGGGTTTCGCTCGGGGGGGTAAAATCTTAGTTTTTTACCGGAAGCTGTTTTTATTTCCCCGGCTGCCAGTCCCGCAGACCCAGGTGCGGGACAATAATAGCTATTTATTCACTGTGATTAATAGACTCGAGTTTTTTTATTTTTTGGCCACGAGTGCCGGGAGACAAAGGATATCTTCCCTTAACGACGAAGGTCACCCGGAGACTTTAAACCCCCGGAGTTTCAAGCAAACTTTCACTCTGAAAAAAAGGGGGGTGCAAGGACCAGTGCGCCAGCGGGCCCAAGTTCGACGCCTTTGTAATTGTTTTCGTTATCGACCTTTTTTCTGGCAAGATTCGAGAAGAGAGAAGAGGCTATGTCACATACCACTGATAGCGTTCAAGTGCGCCAGCACAATGGTGCTCGTGTGCAGGATGCCGCGGACGAGAGTGAACGACGTATGAATGACGTACTGAAAGGAATTTGGATGGTAAGGGCGCAAGCCTGTACGCCATAACGGATCCTTCCTTGCTGCTGCGGGTTGTCCGCACAACTGTTAACTGAGACTAAAAAAGACCGGGGCTCCGTTTTGTTTGTGGCAATGTCTTTACCGGTTGATCGTTTTCCTACTTGTATTTACCCTGTATCACTTTCAGGGAAGTAATTCTGACCAAACCCCCAAAACATGCTGTCTGAACAATACAGTGAAGAGCAAAGTAGTACGAAAAAGACAGGCGCTTCGTTTTGTTTTTGCGTGCCGGGTGATCGTTTTCCCACTTGTATTTACCCTGTGTATATTCAGGTGGAATTCTGAGCAACCACCAAAACACGCTGCCTACGTCTTTTTAGCCTGCACAATACATTGAAGGGCAACCCGCAAGATTTTTAGTACTATAAAAGAGGAGGAATCTTCATCTTGTGCGCGCTCAACGTTACAACTTTGTGATGCCCTTATATATCCCACTGCAAAAAAGATTTGCGCCATTATATCCCAAACTGGGATGTAAGGGCACAAATTTTGTTTTTTTGCGAAATTGTGGTCGAGAAAAAGGCTACAACTTACGCATACCATGAGAACGTAACTTTTCCGCCGCGATGCGCTTCCGAACAGACCGCAGACCGAGAACACCAGGCCGAACACCGTGCGGATGTGGAATATCTGGACGCACAGAATGACGTCGATCGCGCACAGCGTCGCGACGCAATAAGCCTAAGGGTGTTTCGAGGTTTTGAAAGGACCCATGGTGCTTCAGAGTATTTTGAGGACCCCCCCCCTGTAAAGGTAAGACTGTTCTTGTGTTCCACGTTCGCGCGTCTTCGAGGAATATCGAAACGGATTCGGCGCTTCTTTCAACCATTTCTGCATTTAAAAAGTGAAGATAGTGCGCTGCTATCCACCGGTTTTGGTTCTTGACGAAGGTTGTTACCAACAAGTAGCACCACGACGAAAGCGCGGGAAAAAGCGAAATTTCCGGGGGTCCTAGCAAGTAGTACACGTTTGCGTGCAGATGACTTCCGACGAAGACACGAGGCATGAACTTAGAGAGACACAGAGATGAAATGTGAAAACGAGGGAAAGAGGGTTGGATGGAGAGGACGCAGGCGTGCGTCGGGGTCACCTTCTTCTCTCACGGAAGAATGTGCTGTCAAGTTCACAACAAACGGTTACAACGTTTCCCTTGATGAAAGTAGCGCCTCCTGGCGGTTGGTTACGAGCCACAACACTATCCAACCCTCTCTGTTTTAGACAATGAAAACAAGAGAAACACACTGACACCAAGTTGTGCTCGCACCGGAACAGGACTGAAAATCCCCATCCAAAGGACCCACTGATATGCTCTAACTTTGGAATGGGGTACAACACCCTTGCGGGGGAGCTCTTCCTGTGCCTCCACGCGGAAGGATACTGGACTTCCGCGGCCTTTCAAGAAAGCCGCGGCAGTCGGCTGAACCGGGAGCTACCGGGGAAAGTGTATGTGCTTGGGTGTTCCACCTGGGTCGATTGCGGGATAATAAAACCTCGGGGATTAAAGACTGCGAAGGTCAGCCGACCGGGAGCTATGCTACCGGAGAGGGTGTGTAAGCTGATACGTGTGTGTGCGATGATGTAGGTTTGCGTGGCAGCCTGATACGTGTACGACGGCTGTTGCGAGCTTGATTCTCTTCCTCCCATCCCACTCAATGTAATAGTAGTATGTGTCGTCTGCCGAAGCAGCCGGAGAGCAGGCGCAGGGGTCAGGTCTTGCAGACCCGCCCCCGGCACCTATTGTGATCAGGTGGTTGACCAGGCCCCCACGAACCTTATGCAACACTAGGATGCAGCCCTGCTTAGGTGTGCACTCAACCATCAGGCCGTTGCTGCTAAGCACCCCCCGACCGGTCGATTTGCCACTTTTGTTGCCCTCTATTCGCCGGGCGGTGCTGTCAGCACTTGTTCCGCATCGCATCAAGTACATGATGCTGGCCGTTGGGGGATCGGCGACCGCGACTCAATTGTGCGGTCAACCGTGTCGCCCCGTGAAGGCCCCCATGACACCGAATCCCACTCAATTAATATTCTCCTCCTTGGTGTGCGTCTCGTGCTGCAACTAGCTCCAGTCTCAGTGCCGCTGCGTAAAAGGGTAAGTAGAAAACGAACCAACTGTTAATGATCTTCGTGTGTTTGCCACATTTCCATCGTGGCGCCTCAGGACAGGGAAAGCTAGGGGGCGGGATGGTGGGTAAGCAAGAGCGTGAGCGGTTGTGTGAGGAGCGAGAGGCGCTGTTTCACAGTATATCATTAGTCGGTTAATATTAATCTTCTAAGACTAGCGTCTTATATGTAGTAGAAGTAGTAGTAGTATGTGTCGTCTGCCGAAGCAGCCGGAGACAGCAGGCGCAGGGGGCAGGTCTTGCTTTACAATTCTCTTCTTCATGGAGACCCGCCCCAGGCAATCCCGACTGTCCAATCACTGTCGAGAAAGGTTTGTGCCCATAGTGATGAGGTGGTTGACCAGGCAACACGAGGATGCAGCCCTGCTTAGGTGTGCACTCAGCCATCACAGGGCCTCAGATCTCGCTACTTGACCTGACGCAGCTGCCACCCAGAAGGCCGCAGCAGTAACCTTCGCAATGAAGGCACGCGCAGCTGAGTGTATGTAGGCGATCCATACAACAGCTGCATCAGACGCAGCTTGATCCGAGAGCTCGCTAGGGGAGGTGACGCTGCTCACCTGCCAGTCTCACAACTGACTGCTGCCCCGAGCGTCTTATACGACAAAAAAATACTCGACGTAGCTGCTTCGACTCCGAATGGAAGGGGGGAAATATAGAGGTAAGGGGCAAATACAATACAAACACAATCTGATTTGTTCTTCGCTTACACCACCGTGTGTTGTTTTCTCACTCAGGACTTTGATCTGTTGTGTTTGTGTGATTTGTCGTGTAGGGGTAGACCCACATGACCTCACGTCCGTTCAACACGTGGTTCGGTAGTTACAGCACTTTGGATCCCTTCTGTTCTTTGTCGGGCAGCATCGTCGAGCATTTCCTTTCAAGCTGGCGCTTATGTAAAAACCGTACACCGCGAGAGTAGGAGAAAGTAGAAAGGGAAACTAGAGTTTTCGTTGACCGCACTACCCTGAGCCCAAATCCTGGACGTGGTTTCAGGTGGCAAATTTGGGAATGATCATGATCAGAAGGTCCTACTTGAGCGGTTCAGTTTCCTCACACATTGCATGTGGCTAAAAAAAATAGCATACGAGGAGGTCCGACTCGCCGTTCAGCTTTTCGCTGTCGAGTGCGCCGAATGGCTTGGCGGTGTCGCGGCCGCGGTCTTTCATTTTGGACACCGGGAGGGGAATGCGCTCGCCCCGGCGCCCCACCCACCTGTTTTCACGCGGCCCGCCGGTGGTACCCGGGAGGGCTCCCGCCGCCCCTCCACCACCCCCAGCCCGCAAACCCGCCTGCCTGACCGTGTTTTTGCCCTGCAGCACGTTGCTTTTCAGAGTGAGCGCCCGCTTGAAATTCCGGGGTTTAGGGGTAACAATATAATAGTTTCCGTTGCAAAAAAGATTTTCACCAACAGTTTCCGCCTTGCCGAGATACTTCCGCCGGGTTTTCCGCCAAGAGTGCTTACTTCGAATGGCTAGAGGGGCAGAAACAGCACAACTACAAAGTGGGCCTTTTTGGACTGTTTCCTTTCTTTTGTCGAAAACGCTGACGCACGCCACTCAACCCAAATTTACTTGTATTTCGTGTGGGCTACAGCACATTTACCTCTCTTTGATCTTTCGCAACTGGCAGCCTCTCAAGTATTTTCCTACAAAGCAGGTGCTTACACGAAAAGAAGCCCGCCGCTTTGGTTTGCACGCTCGGTGCCGTTGAGAGGTGTTTGCCGGTCCCTTCAGACGACAGGGTTTGAACAGAAGACCGTTTGGCCGTAGAGCGCGGTGTGACCGTTATCGGACCTATCGCTATGCTCGAAAGGAACGAAAATGGACGTGGAACAGTGCGCAAAATCAGACAACAGAAGCAACAGAACTGAGCTCGAGAGGGGGGCGGAGTAAGACGGAAGGGGTTAGAGAGAGAAGGTCCTTCGAAAACGAGCCAAAGACAGACAAACACGGAACATTTCCGGGGGTGGGGTCTCGCGCGGACAAAACAAGACAACGGACAAGCAGCATCAACTGATCTACGATGGCGACAACGCGAACAATTGTTGCGCATCCGCGTGTCCAGGGAACACACCTCTCTCTGGAGGGGGGCTTCTGTATTGCACTTATTGGGTTCATTCGACTCAGCCGTCGTTCCGGAAATGTTCCCTTCGAGATAAAACAGTACTGAGTACTACTACTGAAGAGATAAACCCGAGGGGCTGCCTTGTGCTTACTTCGAAAGAGGCTAGAGGGGGAGAAACAATACAACTACAAAGTGGGTCTGTTGAACGCTTACGCCCGCCGCTGAACCCAGATTTACCTGTGGTTCGTGCGGGCTGCAGCACATTTACCTCCTTCGAGATTTTGCAACTGGCAGTTTCCTCAAGTGCTCATACAAAAGAAATACTCGAGGGACTGCCTTGTGCTCATTTCGAAGGAGGCTAGAGGGGGAGAAAACAATACAACTACAAAGTGGGTCTTTTTAAGAGTTGAAGTTTTTGGACGCTTACGCCCGCCACTAAACCCAGATTCACCTGTGTTTCGTGTGGGCTACAGCACATTTACCTCCTTTGATCTTTTGCAGCTGGCAGCCTCCTCAAGTATTTCCTACAAAGCAGGTGCTTATACAAAAGAAAAAAAGGGGACATACTCGGAGGCACTGCCCGTATCTGGCTGCTCTCCGGGTGTGTACTCTTCGTGATTTATCCCATCCCGGGGGTAACCACCTGGAGGATGGCATCTACGTAGCATCACACAGACAACGAGGTGGTCGTATACATAGCTACATGCTACCCACAGAGCACCCTGTATACCCATGTGATGGTGTCTACGCCGCACTACGTGGTGGTATGTGGTACCACGCGTGTCCATGATGCTCGCAGTAGTATGCAAGCGCACAAGATAAGCTAGAAAGGTCAGCGAGCGGAATACCTGCAGACAGGGAGAAGGCCTCGAGTATTACCTACAAAGCAGTGCTTTATTCAAAGGGGGAAAAAATAGTTGGGTCGCAGCTCTTGACAGAACAGATCGAAAAAGGACAGGCACTTCGTTTTGTTTTTAGCGTGCTGCCGGTTGATCGATTTCCCGCTTGTACTTACCCTGTGTCATTTTCAGGTAAGGAACCCTGATCAGCCCCCGAAACACGCTGCCTGCGTCTTTTTAGCGTGCACAATACATTGAAGGGCAACCCGCAAGATTGTTCGTACAAAAAAAGAAAAGAAAACAGGTGTTCATTCTTCGCTTCTTCTCACGAAAAAGGGTCAGTTCTGCTTTAGGGTATGTAGGTTCTCAACTCCCGCAATCGTGGTTCGCACAAGCACAAGAGGTCTAGTCAACTATTCCGTGCAGTATTTGCATGCTTGAGCCGGCGTTCACCTCGGCTGATAGGCTGCTGGTAGATGTGATGGACTATAATTGCCGGTGATGGCCTACGACAGTTGGGGTTAGAATGCAGAATATCTCCTGCATTAGCCAGATGACTTCTACCTCTTCTATCGTACCGTGTCGTGCTTCTCGCGTTTGCACTCATTCGAATCACCGTCTTCGCGTCGCTTTGCGACTCTTCCCTTGCTCGCCGGTGTGCCGGCGATAGCCTACGATAGCCTGTGCTTGCCTGTGATAGACTGTTGACAGACTGTCGTAGTTGGGTTAGAAGGCAAAGAATCTGTAGCGATAATCTGCATCACCGGCATCGCGGACAGACTGTCATAGACAGTAGAGGTGGACTGGCTCAATACTTTTAAAAAAGAGAAGAAAGTGGCGAGAAGAAAAAGAGCAAGAGAGGGGGAGAGAGAGAAACGAGTTAGAGTGCAGGGGAGTCCATCTTTCCGGAGAGTTTGCGGTCTCCTCATTTTCCCCCCGTACTTCTACGGTGGCCGCAAGTCGTTCCGCCGGAGGCGTGTTGCGGCCGGCGGCTCTGGCACAGCCAGAAGCACCAAAACAGAAGGAAGGGGAACGCAAGCAACTTCGTACAGCCAAACCTACCTGGGTGTCGGCAGGAACCTACAGAAACCCCCTCGGGGTGGGTGGGCTACTTGCCTTTGGCAATTCCGCAACGGGCGGCCTTTTTTGCAGTATTTTCTGCAGGAGCAACTGCCTCCTTTCGGCGTCCTACCATGTTTCTTCTCCCTTGCCGTGTGTGCGCTGTGCTGCGATTGGCGTGGCGGTTTCTGTGCCGCTGCGCGGCAAGATACGTAGAAACGAGCTACTCGCCGACAATTTCCGTGTGTTTTGTCGCGACGAGCTTCGGGTAAGGGGCCATTCCGCGGGTTCGCTTTGTGCGATCTTCGGTGTGCTTCGTGCCGTCCTCTTACCGGAGTCTCGGTCGCCGAACTGACGCAACGCCCGTGCAGGTCCTCTCTATATATCTGCCTGTTTGACCGTGTCTCGGATGCCTGCGTGGCATCCATCAATCCGGCCAGAGAGAGGCACCTTTCAAACTCCCCATTTTTCGCGCTTCCCGACAGTCCTCCGATCTAATATCAATTCCGCAGCAAAAACCGCCTTTTGATTTATCGATTCGGCCGGTGCTTCCACGCAATCCTGGGTGCCGCTGCGGGGCGGGCCGGCTTGCCTTCTGGATCACATTCTTATGTGTTGCAGCGGCAAAGGCGCGGGAAAGCCCAGCAAGCAGAAACGCCTTCCTCACGCCTGGTATCGGACTCGACTCGACAAGCTGAGGGACAGCAACGGGACATCCCCCGCGCAAGGCGTCCGTTCATATACACAAAACCCCCGTAAACGACGCAGGGGGGGACATGTAATGCTTGCTGACCGCTGCCTTTCCCGTTCCCTGGCACGAACACTACACCCACACCCCCCGCGCTCAACGCGTGTTTTGGTATGACGCCATCACTTCGTGCCTGTGGGTTCGGCAGAACATATGCTTCGAAATGAAGATCACCGCAAGAACAACGCAGAGCACGCCGATGGAGATGTACGCGATGCCTAAAAAGTAGTTCCTGCCGCCAATCCACGACAGCGTCGAGAGGACGAAGTACTTCTTGCCGGAAAACGATTCCATGGAGAAACGGTGGTCCACGATCATGGTGTACGTCCCCGGCTCCAGTCGACGCTCGATGCGTCGGTAAAGCTTCCGGAAGGTGGCGAGACTGGCGGTGCGCATCCACACCATGAAGCTTTCGTCTGTCGGCCTGGCAATCCTATGGTACGGCTCGTACAAGTACCAGCCGTGGTACAAATAAGGCATCACCGCTTCTTCCGACCAGTAAGAACACGACCCGCCATCGAGACACTTGTCGATGTCGGACTTGAACCCGTCTGCCGTCAGCACGAAGTCGTTCGTTTTGGGTTCCTTGAACTTCGCGTCTCGGTCAGCATCCCACGCGATTCCACTCTTCTTGCATGAATTTGTGTCTGCGTCGCTCGCTGTGATGCCGTTTTGAGATACCTAAACCTGTCGGCACAATTGGTCGACAACCCAAAAACGTGCCTCATCGTGGGTTCAAATGAGGGACAAGGCGCCGTGCAGGACTTCGTCCCCAGCAACAGCTCCTGCCCCCAGCTGCCTTTTGCCGGAAACGCTCGGGGAGCCAGCCAGCGCGAAGGAGGTTGAAGTATGGCTAAAGATAAAGCGGTGTCACCTGAGGGGGTAATCTCAGGGCCGCCCACGTGATAAAGCCGTAACGCATCGGGAAGTTTTAAATACACGGGCAACACGGATCTGCATGCACGGTTAAGCAGCGGCTGCCGGCTTATCCCGTGACACCTTTTACATGTAGTTGGGTATCATGAATAGACTACACTACAGAAAGAGTAGCGTTGGCACTCATACAGGTTCGTTCCCTCGAGATCTTGGTGTCGGTCACAAATTGTTTCGAACCTGACTTGCCAAAGCAAGCAAGTAAAGTGTACACGAAAGAAGCCACGGGTTCAAACAAAACAATGAGGGACAAGGCGCCCGAGACAACTCGGCTGATGCCGTGCAGGACTTCGTCCCCAGCTACAGCTCCAGCCCCCAGCTGCTTTTTGCCGGAAACGCTCGGTTGAAGTATGGCTAAAGATAAAGTGGTGTCACCTGGTAATCTCAGGGCCGCCCACGTGATGAAGCCGTTACGCATCGGGAACTTTTTAAGTACACGGACCACACGGATCTGCATGCACCGTTAAGCAGCGGCTGCCGGCTTATCCCGTGACACCTTTTATATGTCGTTGGTTATCATGAATAGACTACGTTGTAGAAAGAGTAGCGTTGGCACTCTTACAGGTTCGTTCCCTCGTAGCTCGCCGGGAACTGGCACTCCAGTGAAACTGGGTATGTTACCGTTTCAGCCAAAGCAAACTAGAGCGTTGACCGCACGAACTTGAACCCAACCCTGGAACTGGTGTCAGGTGGAAAATTGGCCACTGATCGATCAGAACGTACTACTCGGGGCGGTTCAGTTTCCTCACACATTGCATGATAAGGACCAGCTGCAATAAGCACAGACGGAGGGTAGCAAGGAAGTTTGTTTGTGCGCACGTGTGTAGTTCCTATTTGATAGGTTTAACACGATACGCTGCCACCCGTCTCTTTTTAATAATGACAAACACGTTTGCCATTATTATAGTTTTGTACGTGCCGGGGGAGGGTTAGCCTGTTAGTGAGTGATAGTGAGTGAATTTGATCTGTAGGCTAATCTTCTCCCAAACACGCTGCCAGCGTTCTCTTTCGTGTTTACAATTAATTGTTACTACAAAAAAAAAGGCATACATCCGTCGCAGATTGTGATGTTGTTGCTGTCGACCAAGGTGAACGAATCGTTGAACGTCGACCAAGCAACAAGGCCGCACGGAGAATAGGTGAGGTCCCTGTTTTTTAAGAGTTGGGAGTAGCTTAGTTAGAATGAATTGGACCACCTCAGACGTCGATAGTTTGATGCGAACTGCGGGTTTTACCAGTTTGAAGCGTACAGCAAGCAAGATGAGCTTCTGGAGACAAAGAGGTTGAAAAAGACATTTGGCCTTTCGACCCCAACGAGAGTAGCCTGAAGCCAACTTGCTAGTGGAGATACACCGGTATCAATGGGTCGTGAGTGATTGTTCAGGTGAAACGGTTTTATCTAATACAGACGCCTGTGTTGTGGGGTATGAGCATGGAGCATCTGCCGAGTCTCCAGTGGCGGAACGCACGACAAAGAAAGGGGATGTGAAGCACACCCTACGGGGAACCTATTCGTAGACTTCGTGCACACATCTCCGGTCATGGTCTCACACGTCGAGATCATGGCGTCAGCGCAAGCCGTAGATAACGTTTCCTGCGGGTTTCAAGGGGGTTTTTAGAGAGCAAGTTTTTGAGATATAAAGGCACGGTGTTTTGTGAGCCGCCGGTTAACCATTGAGGCTATGAGTCGAAGAGTGATAGTAGTGAAGGGGTTGTAGTTCAATGGTTTGGCAGCCTCTGTTTGACTGCCTCTCGCGCATGTTTGGTGCTAGCACCAAGTCTTCTTCGAAGAAATGTATGGATGGAGGAGGCGTGGTTGTTAAACGAGAAAACAGCAACGCGTGCAGTCTATCGTCACAGATTGTTGCTAAATTCCAGTTCAAAAGTTCCCAACCGACAAGGGTTGCAAAAGTTCCTGCAACAGCTGCAGCCGACAAGGGTTGCACCACGACGAAAGCGCGGAAAAAGTGACGCTTCTGGAGTCACGTAGCGAAAAGCTAGCATAGTGTGGTACTCATTTGCATGCACGAGGGGCAGCAGTCACAAGGAACTTAGCTAAATGACAGGTTGGGTGACGCCGCCTCCCCAAGCCAGCTAGGGGGAAGGGTGATGCGCTGCTCCGGCAGTGACTCTGGTGGAGGAACACCACGCGCACACGCCGGGGTGGAAAACGTTTCTTGGGTTTGAAGAGCGCGTGGTGCTTGCACCACTGAGGCCAGGTTATTTAACCGCGGATTTAGTGAAGGATTGTTCAGGAAACGGTCGCGAGCGAAACCCGACCAGGTAACGACCATTTCACTGTAGTAGTTGAGGAAGGTGCAAACTTGCAGACTGCTACAGTAGTCCTGCACGAGCTAACTTGGGCACGTGCCTCGCGTAGGGCAGGTGGGCCTTGACCCGCTTGGAGAACCCTGGAGCCCGGCATGTGTGCCGTTTACGGGATACATGTCGGCTACCTACTCATGGGGGACCAAGGTAGGCACTCTCACACCTCAAAACCGGACCAACCACCGCATGGGATAGGTCCGGCATGTGTGTCGTTTACGGGATACATGTCGGCTTCCTACTCATGGGGGACCAAGGTAGGCACTCTCACACCTCAAAACCGGACCAACCACTGCATGGGATAGGTCCGGCATGTGTGCCGTTTACGGGATACATGTCGGCTTCCTACTCATGGGGGACCAAGGTAGGCACTCTCACACCTCAAAACCGGACCAACCACTAACGCAACAAGAAGACGTCCAAAAGTGGAAAAAACGGGAACTGAGACATACCTGGCACCAGCCCTCGTTAGTCAGCGTGCCAGGGTTCTTCACCGGTGGGCAGTCGGAAACCTCGCCGTTTGTGCTGTCTCCCGCCAGCTGCTTGTCGGAACGCGACTTGGCATACCGGCGATGGTTCTGGTAGAAATTCGTCAGCTTGTAGTACAAAAAAATGGGAGGCTCCATCGTTTCCTCGATCTGTGTTCGTTTCTTAGCGTTTATTGTGGCTTAGAGGTTCGGTGTTTTAGGGTCTCCGGTTGACCATTGAGGCGTTTAGAGTGCAAGCTCGCTCAGGGATCCGGGGTTGCATAGTCTCCGGGTAACCATTGTCGTAAAGGATCCTTATATAGTATATAGGTATGGTAGTGTGCGTATCGTATTCGTATCTGCTGCAGTGGCAGTACGTGTACTTGTGCGTGTAGCTTTGTTGCTTATTGCCGACTATTCGACTTATTTTAGCGCGCGTTGGTATTTCCTATGTGCCTTGCCATTTCCATGTCTCTTGTGACCGACACCGATTTCACGTTCGCGAGGAAAGCGATCTCGGGCCATTTTTCTTCTTGGGGTGCCGGTTTCAGGTACCAGCGAAAGCCTGCTACACGGGAGCCAAGCTTCACGTGTTCAGCGGTGCTGCAGAGCCACGGGCCTACGGGCCTACAAGTCTCCGGTTGGAGCTTCGGGAGGGCGGGTACTCGTTTTTCCTTTTTCATCATTCTTCGCCGGGTGGAAAAGGCTTAAGGACGAACGACGCCTATATGCATCGTCGAATACAAAGGTTTTTCACGGAGCATGTTCAGAGTCAACCTCGAACGAAAGTGGTCGCTTTCTTCGAAAGGTCTGGCACCAAATCTTTCTTGAAATGCGTCCTTCGGGCAGAAGTCCTGCCCCAAGCTCTGAACGGATACCTCAGGTTGCCACGAAAAGTCATTTCCCTTGGAATAAACCCTCCCTCCGGCCTTAGGTGGGTTAACATCCGGGAGATGCAGGACCTTTCGTGCACCCCATTCAAGAGTTATTTGTGGATTAGAAGGTCGGTATTTTAAAGTCTCCGGTTGACCGTAGAGGCTTGAGTATGGCGGGGGGTTGAGAAAAGTGGGAGGGTGCAGCTCGTTTCGGGTGTTGTGTCACTCCGTTGTGAAACCTTGTGAAGTCCCCTAACGCGTTTAGAGGGTGCTTGGGATTGGGTAGGGTGTGGTCTCTGGTTTCTGCTACGGCGTGAAAAGCCAGGAAGTTTCGACGCTAATCTTCGACTCTTGATTAAGTGCGGCTTTTGGGTTTGACACCCCAATCGATTGACCTGTTTCATCCACACACCGCTGCTATTGCTAGCGTTGGTTCTTATCTCGGTCAATTGTATCCACCTCGACCCCGCGGTTTTAAGGCCACGGAGTTGAATCGAGTTGGATTCTTCGGACTTGTATAAGCAATGGAGTTACCCATTGTTATCCAACTGGGCCCAAACGGCACCTTCCCGCGTAGATTGCCACCGATTTAATGCGCCGTCTGCACACCCACTGTTCATCCATTTACTCTGAGACTTGCTTGGTCCTTGTTTCAAGACGGGTAGTAGAAGATCGCTGTCTGACATAAGACTGCGAGCGTTTGACCACGTCGGGCCAGTGGGAGCAAAGACGGAGAGAGCCGACATACCGTGATCGTGATGCCCTTGGTACATTTCGGATCGCAGCCTGACAACGCCCGCAGCGTCTGCGCCGTCTGCCCCCAGCTGTTGTTGAACTCGCGGGGGCACTCCTTGCCGAGGTTGCCGATCATTCCGCACTCTTCGGTGCCGAGGCAAGGGTCGGTCGCGCACTGTTCCAAGCACTCGCGCCCGCCTTTTCTCCAGGGGCACTTGTCGAAGTCTGTGTCGTACCGCACCTCGATCTCCTGCACATTGTCGCTCGCCACCACGACGGCCGCGCCGATGGGGATGAATACAGCGGCTATGAAGCAAAAGCAGGGAATCACCCAGCGGGGCGACAGGATGGGCTGCCAGGCCCAGAGCCGCTGCTGCTTGAACGGAGTGTCAGCAGGCTTCCGCGTCTGCTGCACCTCTACTGCTTCGGACATGCTTCGTTTTTGCTCCGTCCCCGGCTGGCAGACGGGGATGGGGCTATTAGGCTGAAGGGATGGAGGGGCGGGGGGGTGCGGGGGGTGGTTTGTCTGCTCGGCGGGTGGCCATAACTAGTTTGAAACAAGAAAAGCTGAGAGAGGGAGTGAGAGTGCAGGGTGCATCTCTCCCGGAGAGTTTCCGGTCTTTACCCTGAGACTTGCATAGCTGAACCCTTGAAACAAGCACATGACTACTGGCAGGATCAACCAGGTTTCTTGTCACAAAATCAGACAGGACCGAGGAAAATCTGACAAATCAGAGATTCCCCGATACCAGAGATTGTATCATGTCAAGCCCAGGCCGTACGCTCAGCATGCTGATTTCAGCACGTTAATTTTCTTCGTTTCTTGTTGTACACATGCTGAACCAATACGTGTACACGTGCTGAAATCAGTACGGTATGGTTGAGGCCGGAGAGGAGGCAGCGAGGCAAAGACAGGCAACACTGGCAAAAGAGCTGCGTAAGCCCTGGTCAAGCCTAGATTGATGCATTAATCATTCCATTCATTGTTCAGCTTGCAAAGGGGCAGTCTTCGATCGTGACTCCTCGCTTCTCTTCTCTGCTGCACGGCGGGCGTAAGTCGCTCCGGGGGCGCGCTTGCGGCTCGGCTCTGGATACTCGGAAAAGTTAGTGTGACGCTTTCTTTTGTTTGTGCGCACTAGCGGAACTCACCTGCTTTGGTAAGTTTCGTGTAGTACGCTGCCAACTACTAATCCTATGTACCAACAATGCATTGTTTACACACAAGTTCGAGCATTGTTGAGCCAATTCACCCACCCCCTGATCAAGCGTAATCGAGTGTAATATAGTGTAATCGAGTGTAGTAGAGTGTAATCGAGTGTAGTAGTTTGGATTAGAATGCAAAGAATCTGTGGCGATAATTGCATCGCCGACTGCGCGGTTATCTCTTCGCACGTGAAGTGTCATGCTTTCGCCTCTTTAGCTCGTCTTGATCGTCGCGCTCAGGCGCGCGTTTGGTGCTTCGCTTCTTCTTCGATTGCTCGTCGAGGTTCATCGGTTGCGCGTCGATATCTGCTTCTTCTCGGCGCCTGGGCGATGGTCGATGCGCATCGACGCGTCCTTTGCGTCTTTTCGGTACCGGCTCCGCCGCGGAGTCTGATTGCCGCTTCTTCGCTGGCGTTGGCGCCGTCTTCCCGACCTTCGCTGCTGATGTCGGCGTTGATGTTGCGGGTTCTCGCTCGTCTTCCTCTGCTTCCGGCAGAACGAGCACCACGTTCTCACGTTTCGCCTGTCTCGGCGCTGGCGCGGGACCCTCCGGCTCCGCCTTCCTCTTCTTCGTTGTTGTTTCTTCACCTCTCGCCACGGCCGCCCGGTGGTGCCCTTTCCTGCAGCAGTGCCCGGGTCTCCTACTCCTCAGGTCGGCGTGTTTCTTACAGCCGTCGCACGTCGGCATGCCATGATCGAGGCATCGGTGGTGATGGTTGCGACAGCACTCCGCTGTCGTCTTACACGTGGCGCACTGCGTCATCCGGTGCTCGGCACACATTTTTACGGCTAGGCCATCACCCTCCCTGTGATGGGCCTGGCAGCACCACGCCACCGACTTGCCCCGGCGCTTGCACACGTCGCACTTCACCTTTTGGTGCCCGGGGCACACCCGCTCACCCCACTTTTCGTGTCGGGGAATCCCTTCCGGCACGAGCCACGGATCCCCTCCGACGACAGCCGACTTCTTGCCTTTCCTCTTCTCCGTAGCGTCATCGAAGGCCGCCCATCTCGCCGCACGCTCCGCCCTTTCTCTTCCGTACGTCGGGAAAAGGTCCATCCCCCACGCCTCGCCGGTGAACGCATGCCGGCTCGCCTTCAGCTGCGTCTCCAAGATTCCCATCGTCTCCTCGCCGCCGCGGAAAATTGGCCTCATCTCGTAGCCCGTGAGGCATGGGGGGGCCCCTACCGTTCTCAATGAACCTATCTTCTCCAGCTTTCTACCCGGCAGAAGCGGCCCCACCCCTTTCCGCTCAAGCGCTTCCCCGATCGTTTTCAGCATCCGCGCCAACATTCTCGCACGGATACACAGCGGCGTCCCACCTGTCGTCGCCACTAAACTGCCCGGTAGATCGAGCCCGGTGTACACTTCGAAGTCTACTGCGAGCTCTGCCGTCGAGACGTCACCCGCTACCGACCAGCACATCCCATCCAGCCAATACTGCAGCGCCCGGAACCACCTCTCTCCTGCGACCGCCGTGAAGGTCCCCGGTCCAGCGATCGCTTCGAAATTCAGCCGGCGCGGGGGGCAGTCGTCAGGGTGCAGTTGTCTCCAGGGGTGGCCGACTGCCCGGTCTCTTCCTTCTCTCTCCAGCCGTCGTCTCTCTTGCATGACTTCCGCCATGAATGTGTGCAGCACTTCGATGTTGATTCGACTTCCCTTCGGCAGAATCCCGTGTTCTTGCAGGCACGGAGGCCAAGTCGAGCGATCTGCGTCAACAATTTCGGCATACTGCTGTTGCATTCGGATTCGTTCATACGCCCGGCACTGCCACCAAATGTGGCCCAGAGTTTCTTCCGTCGCCTCGTCACAGCGTCTGCACAGCCCGTCACCTCCCCACAGCTTGGCAGCATGTGATTCCGTCATCACCGACCCTGCTACGACCTCGGCAACGTCCCGCGCGGCCGTCAGCGTTGTCGACGCCTTCAGCCCGTAGGCATTCGTCGCGGTGTAGTCGACACCCGCCCGTACCCCTCCGAAGTTTGTGCGCCTCTTCTCGAGCTCCCCTAGTCGCCAGCCGTGAATCGCCTTTCTCAGGGTGTGCCCTCGCTCCCCCTTACTCTGTCGCACCAGTCTCAGCACATTCCCTGCCTCGTCCTCGGCGTCGTCGAGATCTTCCGTCCATCGTATACCGAGCTTTTTTGCATGCTCGGCCGCAATACCGATCGGTCCCCATGCGCGGATTCTGCTGCCATACGCCCTTCGAACTGTTGCGACGCGGGCCCTCCATACCGGCCTCTTTCGGCACACTTCTGCAATCATACCGAGCGACCGATACGGCAGCACTGAGTAGGGGTCGAGCACGTGGGCCTTGTTTAGAATGCCCAACACGGCCTCCTGTGCCCGATGCAGCCTCACCGGGTCCCAGACGCCTCTGAGTAACGCTGCGGTGAACTTCCCCAGCCCCCGCACCGTCGGAAGCGCGAACTCCGAGCCGTATGTCGCCGCCGGTAAAACTGCCATCGCCGCTAGTCCCGACCTCTGCGTCATCGAGATCGGCAGAGCTCCCAACCGTTCGGCCTCCTCTGCACGCTGGTCGTAGCGCAGGTCCGTTGTCCTGCGTGTTCGCTTCGTGCCGACTAGACACCCAACGATGGTGAGCTCCTCCTTCGTCGCGATAAGTGCGCCGCCTACCCTCAACTTCGCTTCATACGCCTTCGGCGTCCCAAAAGCAAACGTCTTCGGTATCCCGATCGACATGCCGGTGTTCGAACAAAATCTGTCGACTTCCACCAAGGCGTTCTGCAAGCAGGCTTCCTTGAGACGCGACAGGAGGGTGAGGTCGTCCGCGAAGGATTCGCTCGTCACCCCCCCCACGTCGTCCACTCTGCGCACCACGATGGACAGCAGCGCGTTGATGAGGATCACGCTCAGGGGGCAGCCCTGCAGTATCCCATTGGTGGTGAAGAAGACACCTCCCACTCCCATGTGCAGCTTGTACCGCCTTCGTAGTCGCGCGTAAATGTCGCGCAGCGGCCCGAGGATTCTCTCATGGAGGCCCAGCTCCCCCACCAGCTTCAACACGATGTCTCGCGGCACCTTGTCAAAACACTTGGCAAAGTCTAGGGCCACGCCGTATAGCTCCCTTCCCGTCAAGAGCGCTTCTTCGATTTGCGAGGCGATTTCGAATACCACGTCCACGGTTCCGTGTTTGGGCCTGAACCCGTGCTGGCTATTCGCTATCCATTTCTCCTGCCACTGGACGACGTCCCTGAGCCGCGTACTCGCCCACAAGCGATAGATCGCACTTGTGACGGTGATCGGCCGCAACGCCAGCGGGTCAAGAGTTTCGTCCTTCGGGATCAGTGTGACCGCGGCTTCCAACAACGCGTCTGGCCACGTCCCGGTCGCTTCTATCGCGTTGAACACCGCTGCCAGGGCGTTCAGTAGCGGCAATGGCAGCTTCTTCAGCTCCGCTGTGTTCCATCCGTCCACACCTGGGACACCGCCATCCCTCTTCTTTCCAAGAATGCTTCTCAGATCCTCGCCCGTCAAATCTCGGCATTCCATCGGACGATGTTCGATGTACTCCGCATACTCCGTCCGGAACGCTTCATAGCTTGGCTCCTGTTTGCACTCGTACATCCGGTTAACCGGCGCCCACTCCTTCTGCAACGCCGCATCGATCTGCCGCGCATTCGCCGTGTACTGCCCCTCCACCTTCAGCGCCACCAGGCCATCCGCCCTCTTCTTCCTGCACCACGGTAGCAACTGCCCTTTGTTCGCGCAGTGGAGGTTTTGCATCTTGTTCTCCAGCTGTGCAATCCTCCCTTTACGCGCTTGTGCCGTCAGTGAACGGCTTCTCGCTTCCAGCTTCTGCCTGACGGTCTGGGCGACGCTCAAGTCCGGTGGACGCCGCGGCAAATTGCGCACCTTCGGTAATTGTCCGGCCATAGAATCCAGACCAGACACCACGTTCTGCCACGTCTTCTCCAGCGACCTCGGCATGCACCCAGGTCCTTCCCCATTCAGAGCTTGCAACCCTCGGATATACGCGTCGAGGCCGTTCATCGCCTTCCGGACTCTGCTCGAGGCATATGTGTCTGCGCCCGTCCCGGTGTCCGTCGCAGATGCAATCCGCGCCCTTTTGGGCACCCTCGTCTCACCTCTTCCTCGATAGGCGGCAACGGGCCCGTCGAGCAGCCCCTGTTCCTCTGCCAGCTCGATCAGAAACTGCTCGCACGCCTTCGTCGCCGACAGCCAGAGTGCTTCCACGTTCCCTGGTGCCGCATCGCCGAAGCGATTCTTCACCAACAACTCTTCCGCCCTTGCCGCTGTCCGCCCCTCGTCCACCTTGCTTATATGCCGCAGTGACCTCGGCATTCGATACCTCTCACACGTGTCTGCGAACGCGGCGATGTCCAACTCCACCGTTACCATCTTGTGACTGGGCACCCGCTGCCCCTCCCCGTCCACGACGACGGTGGTCTCGCTCGCTACGAGTGCCTGCATCGCGACGTCGTTCAACAAGATGTGGTCGATGCGTGTGCCTCGCGTGCCTGTCTTCTCGTACGTCTTCGGGGCACCGGCAGCGGAGCAGATTTCCGCGGCGTCGTACCATCCCGACCGCAGCATGCTCGACATCGCCGCCGACGACGAGGGTTCTGCATTGAAGTCCCCGGCCACAACCATTGGCGAGTGTAGTAGAGTGTAGTAGAGTGTAGTCGAGCGTTGTAGAGTGTGATCGAAATTGACACTAGTATTTTGGGTTCGACCACTGGTGGACCCCTGGCTGGCCCATGAGCGACCATGTTGACCACTGTCTGGCCCAAGAAGTGCCAAGCACAAGCATACGAGGGACGGAAACCGCAGGTGTGGGCCTTCACCGTGGTGGAGCCAGGTGGAGAGAGAAGGGGGCACGAAGGAGTAGCGGATCAGGCGGTGAACGCCTCGTCTGAGGTGGCGGACCACGACATGACGATGATCTTCTTTGGCACTTCAAAGGGTTACGGCGCTGCGATCGCGGTGGCGAAAGCAGGATCATCGGAGAATCACCGTCAGCAACAGCGGCCTTCTCGCGCAACGAGAACTGGCCGTCACTTCGACGGGAAGAATGAGGAGTAGAAGGGTAAACTAACGACATGACAGCAGCGAGAGAGTGACGCGGGAAGCACGCAAAAGGCTGCCGGCTGGGCGAGAGCGGGCGTACACACCAAGTTTCCTGACAATGTGGCGCAAAAAAAGAAGCGAGCCAAAGCCACGCTACTTTCTGAGATGCCGTTGTTGTGAAGGCTAGTAGCAAAAAACGAGTCGTGCCCACTCGAACCTCGTCGCACCCCCCTTTGACAGCGATACGAGCCTCCCACTCACAAATTCAGAGCTGAAAACGTCGGTCTCTTTCGTTTGTTATTACTTTTCTTTTTCGTGGAAACGTCGGGCAGTAAACAGCACCAATCTGCTGCTGCTGAAAATGCTGCACCGACAGAGGTTTGTGTTTGTTTCTGGACACAGTTGGATTTTTTGATCCGCTTCCTTCTTCGACTACAGGGTGGTCTTCATGACAACCTCCGGGATGAACTCGTCCTCGTCGTCAACGCAAACTTGGCATCTCGGCACAGCCGCTCCCTGGTACGGCGACGGCTTCGCGCAGCCTCTCGGGCGGCACACACCTTCGTCGAGCCACACGCAGTTGTCAGACGCTGCATTGCAAGTGTCCTCCGTCAACCTCGCAGCGCACACAACGCTCTTACCAACCATCGCCCAGAAGATGAACTCAATCGGGCTCGTCATCTTCAGAGCCACTTCAGTACCGTCCTTCATCTCCGCCTGCCACACAGCGAACTCGTGGTCAACTCCCAAGTCCGTGTTCAGCTTGAACGTCGGTCCGCACTGGCCAGCGTACCACTGCGGCTCGTCCATTGCCATCAGCTGCGAGTGGATGCCACCGTCCAGTCTCTGGCACGGCGGGCACTTGTACACGAAGAAGAAGATGTCGCAGCCCTTGAAGCCGTCGGGGGCTCCGAAGATCGCCGTCTTCTCGCACGAGTACTGAACAGTGAACCCCGTCTCCGTGTAGAACGACGGCACCGTCGCAGTCAACCCTAGCAGGAACTCAGTGAACCCGGAGAACGACGCCGCCGGGATGTCGAGCCACCCCTTCATGCCGTTGTAAGTACCCAGCGTCAGCGTCACTCCGCTCGAAGGACTCGTTGGCAGAAGGGAGCCACCAGCAGCTCCGCCGACAGACTCTTTGGCGGCGACAGGGACTCCCTTGCTGTCAACGAGCGTCTGACCTTTCCCTCAAAGCCCGCTGCCCACTGCCCTACAAGAGACATGCTTTGCACTCTCTGAATGCCCATTGACTGTGCTCCGCTTCAGCCGACTGCTTTGGAAGAGGTACTGTGCTCCGTTTGGTGCCGACTGCCCTGCCAGAGACGTGCTTGCAGACAGAGGTCGGCCGCCGCTACTTTGGTTTTCTCTCGCGTCTTCCCAGCTCCGCCACCTTCCCAGAGGCTTGGGGAGAGCCACGAGCTCCGGCTGTAAGGGACGAGACCGAGGTGCGACGCTGGCCCCGGTCGCAATCTGTATGTGCCAGCCCGGCCCGATTAGGCCTTTGGAGTACCGCGTGAATGGCGCGATTGGGCCCACGCGCATGCAGCCTGTCTGCTCGCAGTCACGCCGGCCGGCCCGCAACCGCAACCACATTCGCTTGTGCCCACACACCAGCTCTTCTTATCGAGCTAGCGATCCAGCTAAGGAGCACAACCGAGGATCCGAGGCGGAATCATGCCCCACAGTGGCCGCACGAGAGCAGACAGCGATGAAGGCCGCAGGGACAGGGTGTGTCAGCCACAATAACGGCAGGTTCCTCCCGCAGACGCACTACCCATCGGAATGTGACAGCGCAAGTAGGCTCGATGGAAGCACGAAGTGAAGCAGGATAGACGAGCTACGGAGACGAGACGAGTCGTGTACCAGGGGCAGGCCGGGACGATGAACCGCATGAAGCCGAAGAAAAAGTTCAAGAACGAAGCAACACCACAAGCCGCGTGCAGCCAAGCAGACCTCCCGGAACCTACGTGGGCAGTAACGAGGAGCCAACAGATGAGTGTCCACTGAACCCCCTTGTCAATACCCCCAACGACTATGGCACGAATTGCGCAATGCCAGACGGTAGCGTCTGACAATGGCATGCGTGACATTGCAGTGCCTAAAGGTGAGATTAGCCTCCGTTTTCAACCGCCTTGTTGTCGCCAGGGAGATCGAACCCACAAACAGAAACTTGACATCTTCGAGGACAGGGTGTCTGCCAAGCGCTTGCCCTATCGCCTGGAACTGCCCCGCAGGGAATGCCAAAAGGCTCGAGTATTAGCTGCGCTAAATTGCAAAGGTTGCTAATACGGGAAAACGGGTACCCGAGCCCCTATGCACTCGACAACCTGCTTCCACAAGTCAGTCCGAACTTCCTCGTCCCCTGCTGCACTGCCTGGCTACATCCTTTTTTCAGACGAATATGCTTCTTTTTGTTCGATATTCGATGATCGTGCTATCAGCATCTTTAGCCCCAGAAGAAGGCTCGATAATAGACACGTTGCATCGGCTAATCAGGATTGGCTGAGTGCTGTGTGTTTAATCAATTGTTACAGTACCCCCCCAATTCACCAAAAGCTGATCGATTGTAATCGATCGTAATCGAGTGTAATCGAGTGTAATCGATGCGTAATCGAGTGTAATCGAGCTCAAGTCGCTTTCAGGGGGGGTAGGTGAATTGGCTCAATTGTACTCGTACTCACTAACGATTTCTTGTGCTTCCGACGATCCCGTATATGTAGGCCCGCAGATTGGTAAGTACTCGATATGGTACATACTGCCCAAAGAGCAACCTGCCCAACCTAGTGCTCGCCTGCCTTCGGTTAACAGAGCAACCTGCCCAACCTAGTGCTCGCCTGCCTTTGGTTAACAGAGCAACCTGCCCAACCTAGTGCTCGGCTGCCTTCGGTTAACAGAGCAACCTGCCCAACCTAGTGCTCGCCTGCCTTCGGTTAACAGAGCAACCTGCCCAACCTAGTGCTCGCCTGCCTTCGGTTAACAGAGCAACCTGCCCAACCTAGTGCTCGCCTGCCTGACTCGGAAATGACCAGTTTGACCTCATCCTCATCATCGTTGACTCTCCCGACAGACGACGTCAGAAAGAACACTAGCCCGTGAACAGTGCTCGCCTGCCTTGATGGCACTTGCACTGTACAGAACTCAGTGCCCAACCTTGTCAGTCGTTCTGCACACACGAGTTTTTGCGGAGAGAGCGGGAAAAGAACGAGAGAATATGTATCCTTACTGACCGAAACAGAACGGAAGAAAAATACACGACGTAGCTGCTTCGACTCCGAATGGAAGGGAGGAAATATAGAGGTTGAGAGGCAAATACAATACAAACACAATCTGATTTGTTCTTCGCTTACACCACCGTGTGTTGTTTTCTCAGTCAGGACTTTGACCTGTTGTGTATGTGTGATTTGTCGTCTTGGGGTAGACCCGCATGACCTCCCGTCCGTTCAACACGTGGTTCGGTAGTTACAGCACTAGGGATCCCTTCTGTTCTTTGTCGGGCAGCATCGTCGAGCATTTCCTTTCAAGCTGGCGCTTTTTTTTTTTTTGTAAGAGAACAACGTCGTTTACAGTACCTCGACGAGAACAAAAGTTCGCTCCGGTAGGATTGAGAAACGGCCCAACAGTAGCGTGCAATTGGCGGTTGCGTCCGTCCACTGACACAGTATACTGCTATAGGACAGTGCATACAACCTACCACTGCACGCTCCCCATCCGTGCATGTTCGTCTTTGCATCTTCGCAAGTGAAGGGCTCCTCGGACTTGGGTTTTTTGACCAGTTGTTTTAGTGAGGTGCCGCTCATGACAGTACATGTTGCGACGCGCTTTCACGCTAAGGAATGGATCGGCCATGGATACGGCCGCAGTTAGGCCTTGTCCCTGAAACAAAAGACGGAGCGAAACGTCGATGCAGCACCAAGTAAACCTGGAAAGGTGGAAGTGGCGTGCCGGCCTCGTCCTATGAGACGCGTGCGCCTCCGCGTCAAGCGAAGACGTGAGCTCCTGCACTTTGAGAGTGAGAGCTTCGTTCTCAGAGGATGTCCGAACGCTTTCGGCCTCCAGATGAGAAATTGCTGCTCTCATCCGGCGTTTGGATTCGTCTTCCACAGGAGCCAGGGTCTGTTCCAGCGTCGTTTTGACTTCTTGCAACGACTGCGTCAACGAGTCTCGCTCTTCTGCAGCTGCCTGCAGGGCTAACTCCGCGGACTGTTGTCGTTGGGCTCCAACCTCACCACGGCTGCGCTGGGATTCAAGCTCTTCCTTCAAGCGTGCCATGTCTGTTTGTTGCGCGTCAAGCGAAGGTGTGAGTTCCTGCACTTTGAGAGTGAGAGCTTCGTTCTCAGAGGATATCCGTTGACTTTCCAACTCGTCCTCCACAGAAGCCATAGTCTGTTCAAGCGTCGCTTTGACTGTGTCAACGAGTTTCGCTCTTCTGCAACTGTCTGCAGGGCTACGTCGATTTCCGGCGATGCGTCTCTGCACCGTGCCTTCCTCGTGAAGCACTTTGTCAAGCAGGCACTTCAGAACTGCGAGAGGCCGTCCCCGCGTTGGAGTCGGTTCAGTGTTCAACTTTGAGCGACAGGAGGGGGGAAAAACCCCTGAAGCAGAACAATCTCAATGCGCAAGTGGGGGTGGGGGGGAAATAAGAAGGAACGTGCTTGGAAATAGTTTCAAACCCCTGCGCCGCGTTTTGGTCCTTTACGGTTACATGTGGTGGATTTTCATGAGCGCAGAATCAAAGTACCTGGGCTGGCAGGACAGCTGTGTGAGCTTGGTTTGTCAGGCGGTTGTCGTAGCTGGTCCCAGCCAAGGACCACCGCGGGGAAATCCGTTGCGGGAATGCAGCGCCGCTTCGTCTCGAGCGTCACTCTTTGCTTCGCGTAGCCATAGTGCAGCTCCGCCATGCTGCGTAGCTTCGCCAAAGCACCATTACTCTTGAAACAGGGGCAGTGCCCTCTTCAGTGAAATGCGCAACGACGACCTCTGAATGCTGCTGCCGTCGTGAGGCGGCAGGTCAAACTATAACGGGGGCAGCGAGCACGAGCCGCCGATGAGAACTAGGGGCGCGGCGGCGGCCCTCGCGTGCTGCTTGGTCAAGGGTCGATGGAAGCTCGACGCTCTTTTTTGCGACAGGCGGGACGGCGGTCAGTGAAATACGCAACGACGACCTCTGAATGCTGCCGTCGTGAGGCGGCAGGTCTAACTATAAAGGGGGCAGCGAGCACGAGCCGCCGATGAGAACCAGGGGCGCGGCGGCGGCCCTCGCGTGCTGCTTGGTCAAGGGTCGATGGAAGCTCGACGCTCTTTTTTGCGACAGGCGGGACGGCGGTCAGTGAAATACGCAACGACGACCTCTGAATGCTGCCGTCGTGAGGCGGCAGGTCTAACTATAAAGGGGGCAGCGAGCACGAGCCGCCGATGAGAACCAGGGGCGCGGCGGCGGCCCTCGCGTGCTGCTTGGTCAAGGGTCGATGGAAGCTCGACGCTCTTTTTTGCGACAGGCGGGACGGCGGTCAGTGAAATGCGCAACGACGACCTCTGAATGCTGCCGTCGTGAGGCGGCAGGTCAAACTATAAAGGGGGCAGCGAGCACGAGCCGCCGATGAGAACCAGGGGCGCGGCGGCGGCCCTCGCGTGCTGCTTGGTCAAGGGTCGATGGAAGCTCGACGCTCTTTTTTGCGACAGGCGGGACGGCGGCTGCCGCGGGGCCTTCTGCCCGTCGGCTCTCCGGCCAACGGCGCACGCTTGGATCATCAGCCCCGCGCGTCCGCCCGCGTCGCTGCCCCCGCGCTGCGGCGCCTTCGTCCTCGGCTTGCTCGGATTCTCCCGCCAATTGCCGTCGCCGTCGATCAGCCACTGCCCGCACATGCTGACACGATCCCCGGCCTTCATCCTTTGCAGATTGTCACCGCGGGGCCGGCAGGGGGGGGTGTGCTTTCTCGAGGCCTGTTTGTTCTGTTTGTGTCCGGGGAACCTGCACACAGCTGAACACTTAACTCGGCACGTGCATACAAACACACGTCCTTTTCTTTTTCGTACGAAAAAAACACCAACCTATGCCTGGGCAGTGAGGAGTCTCCTGCTATCAGTTTGGGAAGAGCGTGTGGGCTCGGACATATGTAGTCTCAGTCAACATTGCGTACAAAACACACCGGCCTCGACAAGAGGAGGTCGAAATCGAGCCATTTTCATACGTCGTCTGTCTGCCTAGTTCGCAGCAGCTTCGCCTCATCCTCTACCTCCCTGTGCTCTTTAGACTGCAATGGGATCTGGTCTCGTGTCGCTGCCGGCGAAAAAGAAGCAAAAACGAACAAACTGTAAATGATCTTCGCACGTTTGCCACTTTTGTGGCACGTCGAGGCGGAAATCAAGGGGTCGGAATCGTAGGCAAGCAAGAGCGTGAGCGAGTTGTGTGAGGGAAAGAAGTCCGTATGCCGTGGTATGTGTTGTCGGTTTGAGGCCACACGTCTGATACCGGCGAAAAGAATCTGGCCGGGACAATCCACGATCAGGTCTGCAGCCGATTGCACACGAGGTGGAACACTTCTCGGTCTCGAAACTTTGTTGCGGAGATTTCACGTTTCACCCCGAGGACGTCCGCAGTGAGCAATTTACCTGGCGCGATCTGGCGAACACCAAAAACTCTTTGGTTTCACTTTGCAGTGGTGCGGAGGATTGTAGCCTTGCCTTTCGCTCTGATCATCGCTTCTTCAACGAACGCATCGACTGGCACTGATTAAAGCCGTCCCAACCTTCCGAACGACTTGCAACGACACCGCTATCAGACGAGAGTGGCCACGAGTATGCACTTTTCCGCACTTGCGTGCCTAACCGATGTGTTCCCCATCAATGTCATCGTCTGCAAGCCTGTGATCACTGGTATTCACAGTCCTGTCTTCCCTGAAGTGCCCCTTGCTGAAAACTCTTTGTGACTGTCTTTCGCGCGTGTCATCTCGATGTCTTCCTCGTTTTCGGTTGCCTTTCACCGGGGGATTCATTGGGCAGGCGACCCGCTGCCTTCAGCGCATCCTCGACTACGGACCGAACTTCATCTGAGCGAGCCTGGCTCAAGGCAGTTTCTCCCGTCCCGGTGCACAGGTCCAGCTGCGCCTTCGCCCGGATCAGCTCTTTCACAATGTCCAACCAGCCGCACCGGCTGGCTCGCATGAGGGCCGTCCACCCTTCGTTGTCTTGCAAGTCCACCTGAGCCTGCGCCTTGATCAGCTCCTGGACGACTTCCAACTGCCTCGAGTCGCTGGCTTGCATGAGAGCCGTCGATCCGGATATCGTCCGCGAGTCCACGAGCGCCTTCGCCCAGATCAGCTCCTTCACGATGTCCAACCAACCGCACCGGCTGGCTCGCATGAGGGCCGTCCACCCTTCGTCGCTTTGCAAGTCCACGTCCGCGCCCGCGTTGATCAGTTCTTGGACGATTTCGACGTCGCCTCGGTTGCTCGCCGTCATGAGAGCTGTGTTTCCGTTTTCGCTCTGCAAGTTTACCTGCGCGTTAGCCTGAATCAACTCCTGGACGACGTCCAAGTGGCCCCATGCGCTCGACTTCATCAGAGCGGTCCAACCGACGTCGTCCTTCTGGTCCACTTGAGCCTTTGCCTCCACCAATTCTTGGACAACGTCAACGTGACCGGCTTCGCTCGCGTGCATGAGACCGGTCAACCCGTGGCTCGTTCGCAAGTTGAGGTCCGCCGACGCTTGGATCAGCTCGCGGACGACGTCCAGCTGCCCCTGGAGGCTCGCCCTGATCAGGGCAGTCCAGCCGTTGGTCGTCTGCATGTTCACCTGCGCCGCCGCCTCTACCAGTCTCCGGACCACAGTCGTGTGGCCCGAGTCGCTCGCCTTCATCAGCGCCGTCCATCCGTTCTTGTTGCGCAAGTCCGCTTGCGCGTCGGCTCGGAGCAATGCTTCGACGACGGGGAGGTGCCCTCGCTCGCTCGCGAAAATGAGAGCCGTCCAACCGTCTGTATCTTGCGAGTCCACCTGAGCCTGCGCCTTGATCAGCTCCCGCACGGCTTCCAACTGCCCCGAGTCGCTGGCTTGCATGAGAGCCGTCGATCCGGATATCGTCCGCGAGTCCACCTGCGCCTTCGCCTTGAGCAGCTCCCGGATGACGCTCGCGTGCCCCCCCCTGCTTGCTGCCATGAGACTAGTCCGACCTTTGAGGTCGGCCAGGTCGCTTTGCGAGTTCGCTCGGAGCAGCATCTGGACGGCTGCCAGCTGCCCCCGCTCGCTGGCAACCATGAGTGCGGTCCGGCCGGCGGCGTCTTGCAGGTCCACCCGCGCCTTCGCGCTGAGCAGCCTCCCGACGATGCTCAGGTGGCCAGCCACGCAAGCGGCGGCGAGGGGATTCTGCCAGCCGGCCAGACCGGCGGTCGCCATCCGCGTGTTCCCGACTTTTTTGACAATATGGGAGATATCCTTTGTGCTTTGCGTGTACTTGGTGGTGGTTACACAAGGTAAGAGTATCGTGTACCTGTGCGTGTTGTTGATAGTTGGTCGTTTGGGCTATTGGCCACAAGCCTTAGGGAGCACAGATTGTTTCCTCAGCGGGATCGACTTCGCAACCAAAAAAAGGTTGGTCCCCCACACCTTCCCCCTTGTATAGTCGAAATCCTGGTTGGACGGAACGGAGCGAAGATTTCCCCGCCACATCATACTTATCTCATCATGCTTATCTCATGCGAGGGCGAAGTTACGATGTTTTCGGGATAGCGACGGGGTTATTTAACCTTGTAACGAGTGTTAGGTATTCGTCGGATATATTAATCTTCTAAGATCTGCGATCTTATACGACAAAAAAAACCTCTCTTTTTTTTGAGCAATCATTGGGGAGCTCCTGGTCAGGTGGTTAGGACGTCGGACTCGTATCCCATTCAACCGCGATTGGATTCCTCCTGAACTAGTTTTCCAGGTGTTCAGGGTTTGGCTCCTGAATGTAACTCCTAGCCCAGTCTCTGTAAAAAACGGCTGCACAGGCCGTGTGAGAGGCGGCTACCATAGAAAATGGGGTACCCTGAGACGTTTACTCAAAAGTAGTAGTATGTGTCATCCTAATCCGGGGAGAAGAACGGAGCAATTTTTACAAACAAACGAGTGACATAAGGTAGCCGCTTGAGCGGCGCCAATCTGAGCGCACGCAGCAGCAGTGACGCGTCGGCAGTATTTGCATTTTCACGATGGGGCTGCCGTCATGCGCTCGACGGCTAGCGAATGTCGGCAGAGGGTGCAGTAGTCGGAGCAAGCTTGAACGTAGCAGGTCGGTGCCGCACAATGAGTTGGTCGATGTATTTGAACGCGTTCACCTTGCGCATGCGTCACGCAGCCTGCGGGGTCGTCTGGATCCGGTCCCACGTGCCTTCATGCCTTTCCGCGTCTTCCACGGCGGCCGCACGGTTCTCTGCCTGGTGGCCTCCACCACCCGCTGGACCTTCGCGTTCCACGCTACCCTGTCTGCCATCAGCTCCCGGATTTCCTCCGTGTTCGACATGCCCGAGGTCGCGTTGGAGCACGTCGAGATAGGAAAGCGGAGGACCGCGTTTCTTCTTTCGTCGCGTCGTTGCAAGAAGCACGCTCGACGCGGGCTGGTCCGCCCTCAGGCAGTGCCCAGCGAAGCGGAGCCGCTTCCTCTGCAACTCAACTTCGATCCTCGGGAACTGATCCGCGTTTACTCAAAAATACTCGACGTAGCTGCTTCGACTCCGAATGGAAGGGGGGAAATATAGAGGTAAGGGGCGAATACAATACAAACACAATCTGATTTGTTCTTCGCTTCCACCACCGTGTGTTGTTTTCCCACTCAGGATTTTTTGACCTGTTGTGTTTGTGTGATTTGTCGTGTAGGGGTAGACCCGCATGACCTCACGTCCGTTCAACACGTGGTTCGGTAGTTACAGCACTTGGGATCCCTTCTGTTCTTTGTCGGGCAGCATCGTCGAGCATTTCCTTTCAAGCTGGCGCTTATGTAAAAAAAAATCACGAGGTGGGGTGGCGCAGGCCCAGCTTTGCGACGCCACGCCGATCTGCCCCCTAACACACCGTTTCCTGGAATGCAGAAACGGGGGCGACGAGAGAGCGACCATGTGGAGACGGGTCCACAAAGCCATCCCGGACGCACCGGATCTCGACGGCAACATGGCGTCGACGCCATAAACCTCGAGGGATCAAGCTCCGAGGATACCGAAGGATGGGCATAGTACGGGTCGGAATACTGTGGGCGACAACGCCCGTGCAACGCTTTCGCCTCGCCCGACCACCGGTTTCGTCGGTGTTGAGCAGCTGAGCACGAAGCGCGAACAAAGCGTTGACGACGCAGTCCACCCACACCGGACACATACCCGGCGCTACACAGTCCTCACGGCCACCGACCACGCGCCGAAAGGCGGCAACAGTGAACGTGCAACTGCTGTACCTGGACGAAAACGCGCGCGAACGCGACAGCGGAGACACGCACCTGGATGACTGCGCAAGCGTACTAAGTAGCGTGATGACCCCGCAGACGTAGTTTGCCGTGAAGTGGTCGGCGGTGGCGAAGGGAGACACCTAGTGATGTGGCGTCCGCTATCTCGAGATTTACTGTTGCGGCCTGCCGGCCGTAGAAGATTCTTCCGCAAAATCAGTGGAGACGTAGAGTGATTTTACAGGACCGCCTGGAGGGCTCCGTCCTCGCCCTCATCCTCCCCCGGCTGTGGACACAGCCTCGGGAAATCGATCGGTCCTTCAAGGTCGTCGGCCATGCAATGCTGCACGTTGCGAATATGCATTCGCTCTCCGCTTCATCGTAATCCTCCACACGGGGGAGTTTCACGACGGGGATTGCATCCCATTCGAACCCTCGAGGATGTCAGTCCCAGCTAATGCCATTTTTGTTTGCGCGTGCCAGATCAGGATTAGCCTGTTAGTAGTGAGGGAATATGATCGTTCGGCTGATCTTCTCCCAAAACACGCTGCCACGGTTCTCTTTCGTGTTCCACCTGGTCCAGACGAAAATCTCGGGGAGTATTAGGGAGTTTCGGGGTATTTTCCTTTGTGGCGACCACTTTCCCTGCAGCCGGCCTTGGCGAAGGCGGAGGGGGCTAGGTCCTAGCTACCTTGCGCAAAGCGGTCCCGTGTTTGGCACAGGTAGCGGCAGGATCCGCGGCAAGGAGAGCAGGAACCGTTCCACCAGAGGTCGTGCGGGTACAGAGACGATGCTCGTGCACGAGTCGCAGCTGGGACGAACAGGCACGCCTTCAATGATGAGGTCTGGGAGATGGACGTATTTTCCACGTATGGCAAGCAGCGACCATCGGCCCAAAGCGCCACAAGGGAAGCGGCGGATGCCGGCGCCAACACCGCCATTGAGAACGCCGCAGAAGGCGACGACACTAGGACGGCCGCTGGCAACGAAGCGGCGGCGTAAGGACTCGCCATCATCGAAGACAGAGACGTGCACTCCGCGGCGGGCAGAGGTGCAAGATAAAGTGCCAGTGACGAAGAGAGGTGGCACGAAGAGAGCAGATGCAGATTATCGTCACAGGCTCTTTGCATGCTAACCCTAACCACCAGGATCAGGGGCAGTTACGGTCACACTCTCGCGTTGCGGTACGAGCGCCACCCGTTTCAAGACTGTTTGTCAAGGCGGGTTGGGGATTTTTTCCTTGGTGTGGATATGGCTGGTACCTGTTAGTTCGTCTGGTGGGTGGTCTTGCAGCTGTGTTTTCTATGCCTTTACTCACACCTTTGTCTATCTTCTTTTCATGGTAGGATGCACGTTCTCATACTCCTAAGGCAGGAATCGTACTTCTACACCAGAATCTTTCTGCCCAAACCCTTTTTGGGATCGTCTAATATGCTTTGGTGGTCAATGCGACAGCACAGCAGCCACGTCCCTGTATGGGGGCAGTACTCGGCGCGCTTCCCGTCTGGGTGCGCCCCTACCTGGGGCTGCAAGGTGTCGTGCAAACATTCAATGGAGACACATTGAAGGTGGAAACGAGAAGGATTCCCGCCGTCGACAGCAATTGGACCACAGTCCACGAGCAAGCGTATAGTTGCTGTCCCCAAAGCTTTGCTCGGACCGTGTACGGAGGATTGCCCGAAAGGGAACGTACCAACAACCTTGCGGGTTGCCCTTCAAAGTATCGTGCAGCCTAAAAAGACGTAGGCAGTGTGTTTTGGCGGTTGATCAGAATTCCTGACCTAAAAATGACACGGGGTATGAATACATGTGGGAGAAACGATCAGCCGGCACGCACAAACAAAACCCGGAGCGCCTGTCTTTTTCGCGTGGAATCACTTCGCGACCCAGCGGCAGAGATCTGAAGTGGTCTGAGCCACGCCCGCTTTGCCGCAGCTGCCAGGTTCAGGCTAAATATGAAAGCAGAATCCACCGCAAAAAAATAATAAACGGTCGTAGCAAGACGAGGCGGGATGGGAACGAGGGGAAAGAAGCGGAAAAAGAAAGAAAATGCTCGGAGACGCCGCCCGTTTTTGCTAATTTCGAAGGCGCCGTCTGTTTGTGCTTATTTCGAAGGAGGCTAGAGGTGGGAGGAGTAGAGAAATGAGTGCAAAAAAAAGAAGCAATGGCGTTGTGCGGGGTTGCAGCACATTTCTCTCCCTTTGCCAAAAAGGCCAAAAATCTAGACTGTTTCTGGAAGAATCGGTCAAAAAACGGCGCAAAATGGCCGAAAATGGTGATTTGGGGCTTCTGTTGAGTTAGTGGTACTCCTTTTTTAGCCGATACCTCCCATCTCACCTTTATTGTCACGACTGTGTCACGCATGTCGTTGTCAGACGCTGGCGCCCGAGCATGCTTGTCACAGTCGTTGGGTGGTGTTGACAACAGGTTTCATCGGACGCTCGCTTCGTGTTGCGTTAGTGCGGTGTCACCGGCATGACGATGAGTACCAGACCCACACCAGTCTTCTGCTACGTGAGCTCCTCTAGTACTTCTCACAAAGCAGGCGAGGTACAGTGGTCCCTGTCACTCGGGTGGCCTCTTTTTATTACCGGAATTGGATTAATGTTGACTGAGACTGGGAGAATTACCGCAAAGGTTGGGTACGCATCGAAGCTCACACCTCGGTGAGGAAGCGGGTACACTGCGGGGATGGGGCGCACAAAGGAGGAGCAGTTGATGAAGGAATTCACCGACACCGTACTCAACGTTAAGCAGGACAGGAAGAATGGGTGCGGCCTTCTTCGTGCCATCTGGAACTATGTGCCTACCATCCACTACGGCCAGCTGTGCAGGCCCACGCGAGATGAACCAACTACCACTCAGCGCAAAGCAGCACACCGTGCGCACGGCAGCAAAAACAGCGCAGAAGCGCCCGAGTACAATTTTCCGAATATGAGCCGGTCCGTCCTCTTGAAACTGCATCGAAGTGCCTGCAGGCAAATATTTGTGCGCTAGCTTCAAATAATCAAGGCTCCCCCCAAATTTCACTTCACCATCACAGAGGCGAGCTTCGGGTGCAGGGACTATCTCTTCTGGAGGCGCTTACTACTGCTACAGCTTCGTGTCTTGGGGGATAAGTGCTGACAGCACCGCCCGCCAATAGAGGGCCACAAAAGTGTCAAATCGACCGGTCGGGGGGTGCTGCAGCCAATGGCCTTATGGCTGAGTGCACACCTAAGCAGGGCTGCATCCTCGTGTTGTGTATAAGGCTTCGTGGGGGTCTGGTCAACCACCTCATCACAAGAGGCACAAACCTTTCTCGACCGGGATTGGACAGTCGGGATGCCGGGGGCGGGTCTCCATGAAGAAGAGAAAACTAAAGCAAGACCTGCCCCCTGCGCCTGCTGTCTCCGGCTGCTTCGGCAGACGACACATACTACTACTACTACTACTCCTACTACTACTTTTACTTGTTAGTTGTCGACAACATTTTTTGTATTGAGGTGTCATTCAGATGCAAATCCAAAGCCGCCCACGTCAAATTTTGTTAAGCTTTGAGTTCTTTTGAGTACATGAACCACATGGATTTAGCATGCACTTGTTAAGCATTGAGTTCTGCAAAGTGCAAGTGCCATCAAGGCAAGCGGCACTTGTTAAGCAGCGGCTGCCAAAACTTGCTGTGACACCTATGATCAAAGTAAAAAGGAAAGGAGAAAAGGTTTCTAAAAAAGAAAGGGGGCAGGTTGTCTTTTTCGACCCTCGTAAAGCTCGCTGGGTCAGGCGCGCCAGGTAGATGCTGGGCTAATTTCTGTCTGGGCTCGGACTCCCAGCAGAGGTTTCTTGTCCTTCGCATGAACAGGGGGGAATGCAAACCACGTCCTGGTGGGGATTGCCAAGAACGTACTGAGGGGTAGACCCGCATCACCTCACGTCCGTTCAACACGTGGTTCGGTAGCTACAGCGCTTGGGATCCCTTCGGGTCTTTATCTGGCAGCTTCGTCGAGCACTTCCTTCCAAGCTAGCGCTTCTGTAAAAAAAATACACGGGATGGGAGGGTGATTTTGTACTCGCACTGATGTTATGGTAGGTTTCATTTCAACTTTCTCGGTAAGTGCAGCCATCCGCTCACCTTCAGTACAACATAAACCCACTAGTAAAAACTTTCGCTCTGAAACAAGAAAACGGAATAGTAAACCGAAACAAAATAACTTAACGCATTGGGCATCATGCTTTAAAAAAAGAAATGTAGAGGCAGATCTTTTTTTTTTTTTTTTTTTTCCTCCTGATTCAGGGGTTATTCTGATCCCCGAAATTCGGGAAAATCATGGTTAAAAAGTCTGTAGCGTGGCCGGAAAGTTTTTTTTTCCACGTTGAGCGAGCTTTTTGAATGGCCTGTAAGCCCGATATGCGACCTTCGTGGACGTGTTGCTGCTTCGCCACTTTGTCGTAGACCCCACTTGTGGGTCTTGCGGGTCCTCTAGCCCCCGTGTCACGGGTCTTGCAAGCACAAAAAGTTTTCACCAGAAACTCCTGTGGTTAAAAAATCTTTTTTAACCGGCCTGGTTTGGATACTTTTTTTTTTTTTTTGGTGAAGAAATTATTTTTAACCATGCAGGATAATCCCTGCTCCTGAAAGTATGAAAGAACAAGAAAAGGGGGAAACAACGACGTGGGTGCCGGCATGGAACGACAAGAACTGACGTGTGGTTAGGAGGCGGAGGCGGGAGCAGAATGGCACGATTTCGTTGACCGCACTAGCCCAAATCCTGGACGTGGATTCAGGTGGCAAATTTGGCAAATGATCATGATCAGAAGGTCCTACTTGGGCGGTTCAGTTTCCTCACACATTGCATGTGGCTAAAACAAAAAGCTGGAAGAAGGCTTTCTAGAGGAGAGGGGTTCTTTTTTAGCATTTTTTTGTGGTTTAGAGGTTCGGTGTTTTAGGGTCTCCAGTTGACCATTAGGGATGGGAGGCGGGTAGTATGAGGGATGTGGGCATGCTTACACACTTTAACTACGGCTAGCCAGTTTGTAACACCAGAAGAAATTCGCTTTGAACTTAGTCTTGGGCCCACCACGCGCTTTTTTTAAAGTTAAAAAATTTCGCTTGAAATTCCGGGGGTTTACGGTCTCCGTGTGACCGTTGTTAAATGGGTTCTTAGAGCAGGAAAGGGCTATATGGTTACGGGTTGTATATTGGGTATACACTTTCTAGCGTTTATTGCGGTTTAGAGGTTCGGTGTTTTAGGGTCTCCGGTTGACCATTGAGGCTGTGATGCGGGTAGTAAGAGGGATGCAGGTGTGGTTATACACTTTAACTACGGCTAGCCATGTTTGTAAGTGTTGCAACCGACACCAAGAAGAAACTTTCGTTATGGGCTATGGCTAGCTTTTTTATGGACAACCGCGGCCGCCATTTTCAAAAAGTGACGGTTGGCAGTGTACTGTGGAAATTACCAAAACAGGTGATGCCACATACGCACCTAGAGTCCCCGGTTGTCCGCACCTCGTTCTTTGTCGCGGGTTTCGCTCTCAAACGCAGACCAAGGGGAGACGGAGAGGAGGAAGACGAACTGCGTAGGTTTGCTATATCCTGCGAAGAAAGGGGAACGGAAGGCAGGGTTTGCGGTTTTCGCGCAGTCTGCTGTTCGGTTGTCAGTACTTTGCGCACTACTTTACGTTTGTAGTTCTGTACGCCGTTCGTCTCGAGGGACTAACTGGCCAATCTGGATACGAGAACGAGAATCGGCCTTACCTATACAGTTTGCCTTGGGCTGGGCGGCCAAATTCTCCAAGGTGAAATGGTCAAATCCCCTGCCGAAAACCGGCCCAGAAGAAGAAGGAAAAAAGAAAAAAGGCCAGCTGGAGTTAAAAAACGGGTGTCACACCCGCTTTTTTCGGGTGTGGATTTTGCACGCGTTTTGGTTGTGGCGCACCCGCTTTTCGAGTGTGACTCAGACACACCCAGCTTCCGAGGCTGGACCTCACCGTGTAGTGGCGCTGGGGGAGAGGGGTGGGACGAAATCGGGACCGGATTGCACCGCACAAAGTTCACCATCCGAACCCCCGCACTAACGGGAGCGTCGGAGGCCCTTCAGGAGCCCCGGGCTCCTTAGAAGGTCAAAAGTGGGCAAAACGCGCTACTATGCAGTAGTCATTCTAAGTGAATGGGTCCACTTTCGTGGGAAGAAAACGTACCCCTTGTAAGGGATGTCTTCACAAAATGCAGTAGTAACTAGTAAGAAACAGTAAAAATCACTAGGAAGAATGACTACTGCGGTAGTCATTCTTACTACTGCAGTAGTAAGTCAACCACAGCTTGCAAGGCTTGAGTCGGAGGCAGCACAGTGCCACAACCCCGTCCGCTCTGCCCTGTGGCTGACGTCTCGACGAGCTTATGTTCAGCGCAAGCGCCAAGCCCCAAGGTGCGCCAAGCCTTGATGCTGTAGTTTGGGAAATCGGTAGCCACTTGACCCGTAGGCCCGTGGCTCTGCAGTACCGCCGAACACGTGAAGCTTGGCTCCCGTGTAGCAGGCTTTCCCTGGTACCTAACCGGCCCAAAGAAAAATTTCGAAAGTGCGTTTCTGGGGTGATTTTTTGGGTCAAGAAAAAAGTTTTTTTTTCTTGACCTCCACCGTGGAAACCAATTTAGAGTGTGACGGTGCTGTGAGGTAGGGTCTACAGTGCAAATACCATAGGGGGGGGGGGGGGGGGGGGGGGGTCTGGCGTCTGGGAGGCCTGACAACATACGAGAATTAGTCCCAACACTGGCAGGGGGACTCTCGTCGACGATTGACGTCGTTCTGATGTGTGGAGACCTGGCTCATTTTTGCTTGCTTCTTTTTCTTCTCTTGTGGACCCTTCTTTTTTGGGTCGCAAAAAAGCTTCTGACTTCCAAAAAATCAGCCGGCTGATTACCAGCCGGTCAGTTTTTCAAGAACTTTCTCCCGGCTGAAATCAGCCGCTTTTTTTCTTTAGCGCGAACACTGCTCCGGTTGCGTAGTCAGTCTCGCGGGCTCTCATCTTCTCCCTTGTTGGAGTTTGCCAGGGGCCGAAGCCACACCTCTGGCCAGTAACGCCAGCAGGAGAGTCGTTTGCACACAATCGTCGTCAGGTAGCTGTAGGCATCATGAGAAGTAAAGCACCTATTCTGCACCTCTTCGTCACTCTACAGAGTCAGACTCAACCGGGTCTACTTCCCCGCTGACAGTTACAAGTCCGTTCTCTTGACTGGTGTTTAGCCAGACAGTAGGTAGCAATATAGAATAGAAGACAGAAAGTAATCTCATTGCTCCAGTCGTGTGCGCACGAGGTGAAAGGGGGTGTGAGCCCGACATCGTTTGGGTTAGAATGCAAAGAATCTGCATCGCCGACGGCGCTGTTCTCTCTTCTCTGTAGCTCGTCTTGATCGTCGCGCTCAGGCGCGCGTTTGGTGCTTCGCTTCTTCCCCGACATCGCGTCCTGCCTGCTCCGTGTTTCGGCGTTTAGATCCACGACACAGCAGAGCGGCGGGCGGCCCTGGCAGGCGCGGAACCCAAGCAGGTGCAGACAGGGCGGCGATGCGAGTTCCTGGTCCGTGGAAAGGAGGCGCTATTGCGCGTGTCCACTCGCAACGGGGGGATCAGGACGAGATTGGTAGTCATTGCCATTGCCATTGCCATAGACGCGTCACTGGCTAACCACGGTTGAAACCGGAAATTGTTTTTTGAAAGTATGCCAATACTGGCGGGGAATAGTTGACTAGACCTCTTGAGCTTGTGTCAACCACGAATTGGGGAGTCGGGTGAACCTACAAAGCCAAAAGCAGGACCGACCCCCCCCGTTCGTGAGAAAAGGCGAAGAATAAAAACACCTTCTTTTTCCCCTCTGTCTTTGTCAAGAGCTGCAACTCAACTATTCTCATTGAACGCTTTGGACGGACGGTGGTTTCTTGGTCCAGGCGCAAGGAGATGCCGTGGTTGGCCCGTGACGCGTTCTTGATTCCCCCCTGCTTGGTAAAAGCCGTATACCGCGAGAGTAGGAAAAAGTAGAAAAGGGAAACAAGAGTTTTCGTTGACCGCTAATCCTGGACGTGGTTTCAGGTGGCAAATTTGGCAAATGATCATGATCAGAAGGTGATACTTGGGCGGTTCAGTTTCCTCACACATTGCATGTGGCTAAAACGAAAAATGATGCTTTATTTTTGTTGAGAGTAGGAGAGCAAAGGTGTTTCATAGCAACAATGAAATCGTGAACTCGTGAAGAGTGCGCCGGGTGAAGCGTTCGGAAGAAGATTGGCAGTGGTTCCCGCTACTGGAGGTCGAGGGGAGGCAAGCCGCCGGTCGTCAGAAGATCTTTTCCACCGTGACGACTTCGATGAAGCCGTACAAAGACCGCTTCTTAGACTGTTTCAGACAGGGCTTACGCTCCACGTGTGGAACGTGCGGGTTTCCACACGTGAATTTTTTCGGGGTTATTTTCCCCCGCGTGTGCTTCCGCGTGTGGATCCACAGGTACCACATGTCGCCAAGTCCAGTGGTGACACTATTTTTTTTGCCAGCCGCACATAGGGGTAGGGGGAAAGGCTTTTTTTCCCCTCGAACCTTCCGTGTTTTGTCTACGGTCGACATTCAAGGCGGGTTGAGGGTTCTTTCCTTGGTGTGGGTATGGCTGGTTTCTGTTAGTTCGTCTGCTGGGTGGTCGTTGCAGCTGTGTTTTCTATGTCTTTTTTTTTTGCGTTATGTGTGGATAAGAAGGTCGGCATTTTGAAGCCACACTTTTTAGAGTGAAAGTTCGCTTGAGAATCCGGAGTCGCAACGCTTTCAGATGACCATTGTCGAAAGAGTTCCTCCATGGGATCAGATGTTGGTGAGGGGGTGGTTGCAAGAACGTCGTTGGCATGGTTAGGTGCTCGACACCGCATTGGTCCCGTCTGCGCCGTGTTCCGGTCCTTTAAGCCACGGACACATACACGGCGGACCATCATCAGCGCGGGACCTGAGTGTCATCAGAACAGCGGTGTCACTGATTTGTCTTTGAGGCGGCTGTTCTAGCTAGGACTACCCGTGCTACCAGAGCACAGGCGAATCCGTCACGGGGAGGAGGCCCCTACAACCGTGTCTGAGCAATCAGTAAAACTCAGGGCCCCCGCCCTGATCGAGACTGCGATCGTCTTCTTGTCACGGTGGCAATCTGCGAAGTAAAACTCCGCAGAGCACAGTGGACATGGGGTTGCCGTGTGAGCACAAGGGGGTTGAAGTACCAAAAGGAAAAGAGTGCGAGGAAGGAACCCTGTGAGTATGGTGCGCTCAAGAGGGGCAAATCTTAGTTTAATATAGGCAGAACGCTGCCTTTCATGAATGGTTGATGCTAGCATCAAGTCTTCTTCGAGGAAGATGTTGTCTAGGAAAGGAATGCAAAATAGAAAGGTAAAAAAGGGAGTGTACGGCTCCCAAAGTGGGGTATGAAACCTTGAGGGACTAGCCCCCTTGTGTTTTTTTTACCGCGGTGTTGTGTGCACGTCGTTCTTCGTCTCAGGTTTCGCTCTTGAACGCAGACCAATCCAAAGTCAGAGCTCAATCAATCAATAGGGGGTGGGGGAGGAAATGATGAGCAATGGAATGGTGTGTGCTCAACACCGTGTTCCGTGTGCTCGAGAGGAAGATAACAAGAGAGGCAGCCAGGATGAGTTTTTCGATGGTTCGTTCCCATCATCGATTGTCACGCTGGCTGATCGAACAGGACGGGGGGGAAGGAGATATTTTGGTGCCGTCTGGCAGCAGATCACTACCTTGCGGCCAGTCCCCAGCAAAGACGCGGCGCCGGTGATTCCCCCCGCCGCACCCTCCGCGCAGCGTCGGAGAGACGCACCCCCCGAGCCTTGCCGCCATAGTGGCACGGTCGTTGGCGGGTTCCTCGACCCCGGGACCGAGCACAGGAGGGCGGTCTGCAAGGACGGCCCGGCAGTCCCGCGGGCCGCATCCCCCGGCGGCGACAACACGCCGACACGTCTCCCGTCTTCTTTGGAGGGTACGTGGGGGTTTTCGCGGACTTCGGAGATAAGGGCGGACTGGCCGACCGGCTTCGTAGTTTACGCATGTCGATGCGAGCACTAGGTTTCAACGGGAGTGACTCTCGAGTACAAGGTCTGCTGGGACGAAAAGTCGACTAGGGCAGCGCTTTGCACGGGGCAATACAGAGTTTCCGCTGATTCTCTTTTTGGGGGCATTGGCATTCCACCCACCCTTTACATCCTGTACGGAAATGATCGCTCGCATCAAGTCTCGCGAGAGTAGGAGAAAAGAAGAAAGGCGCGGTTTTGTTTTATTCGAAAGAAAATACTCGAGGAGCTGCCTTGTGCTTACTTCGAAGGAGGCTAGAGGGGGAGAAACAAAACAACTACAAAGTGGGTCTGTTTCGTTGAACGCTTACGCCCGCCACTAAACCCAGATTCACCTGTGTTTCGTGTGGGCCAAAGCACATTTACCTCCTTTGATCTTTTGCAGCTGGCAGCCTCCTCAAGGATTTCCTACAAAGCAGGTGCTTAAATAAAAAAAAACAAACCCCCCCGAGTTTGTCTTTGACCGCACTAAAATATTTATTTCGCCCCCAGGCACCCCGTGTACACTACCGAGCGCAAACCCGTCAGGCTCCGCGCTTGCGCGAAATTGGTAGTGATGGCCAGGGTCAACTGAGGGAGGCCATGGGGTGGTATTGGGAAGGGGGGTATTTTACCCCCACCCCACCAAAACCGGGGTTTTTGTCTGAACCGGGTTTTTTTGGCTGGGAGCCATCCTGTTAAAGTCCCCTGGGTGCTTGTATAAAAAAAAAAAAAAAAAAACCGAGTTTGTCTTTGACCGCACTATCCTGAACTCAAATCATGGGCGCAGTTTCAGGTGTACAATCAATCAAGATCAGAGGGTCCTACTCGGGCGGTTCAGTTTTCCTCACACATTGCGTATGGCTGGAGCGTAAGTAGTTTAGTATCGGGAAGGCACCCTGATGACTCCCCATTCGGCAAAAGATAACCTCCTTTCGCCGAATCATCGGCGAGGAAGCAAGGCAGGAAACTGAATGGAGGGACAATAGCCTACCCAGCCAATCCGGGGGCACGAATGGGGCGCTAAGGCCAGGCAGGGACCACCTGAAGAACCCGGAGACGGGAGGTCTGACGACGAGGCAGCACTGACTTGTCTTCTTTTTACGGTGGCAATCTGCGAAGTAAACTCCGCAGAGCACAGTGAACATGGGTGCTGAACAGCCAGGGGGGGGGGGGGGGGGGGGGGGGGGGGGGGGGGATTTTTTATTGAGCTGACCGTTTATAATACAAATAATACAACAATACAATAATACACAACAATAGTAGTAGCATTTGTACAATACTACACGGTGGACATGAGGCTAGCTTTTCTCCTCTAACCTTTCGTCTGTTTCGTGATCCTTGTATACATATCGAGAAAATTCCGTGTCTGTAACAAGGTGTTTAACCGTTTACTGCGCTCAAGAGCAAGATTGACCCGAGCGACCTGTGTGAGCCCTAACACAGGAAATGACGCTCCGCTCTGTGGCAATCGAGGGACATGACGAGGCACAGTGAACGCTTGTACTACTTGTATTATAAAATGGGAAACTTTATACCGTCTTCGGAAAAATATTGGATAGGAAAAATATCCAAATTTTTCTGGGATGGTCATTTTATCCAAAATATTTCCTATCCAAACATTTTTCCTATCCAAATATTTTTCCGGTCCGACCAAAGTTCAAGGCGATTTTCCGGTTGTTAAGTTTAGAACGTATTCCCCCGCCCTCTAACTCTGGTTTCCCCCCCGCGCCTCATGCCACGAAATCCTAGGCTGAGACCGCTTTGGACGCTCCGACCCAGCGGGTCTGGGTCGGTTCGCGGCCGGTCCGGAAGCAACGGGGACGCTGATGGTTCGATTCGCAGAAGGAAAAAGCGCTTACTGATGGAACCGTTTCTTGCGCCCTCACCATCTTTCGCCCACCAGTCGATGTAATGCTTTGTTGTCGCGGTGTTGGCCGGGTCTAGGTCAAGTGGAACCCCTTCGTGTCTGCGACCTGGGGAATGATCCGGCTCGTTTTCCCCGCCAAGATCACTTGGTAGGGGATGGGTATCCCATCCGCAGCCCCACCCGTCACAACAGTAACGCTTCGCTTGTCGCCCATAGTCAATGCGCACATCACGAGTACCTTTCGGGGCGAGTGTCGCAGTCGGGCTGGGCGTGAAAAGCGCCGCAGCATGGTCGCAGTTCAAGACGCAGCTTTGTGGGATATCGTTACTCCATTAAAGCATGAACAGCTGGCCGCATCTCTTCTTTCTTTTGTTTCGTCTGGGTTTCATCCAGTACTCTGCTTGCCTTAGTCGTCTGTACGTAGTTGTGCTTCCGACACCACTTCCGAGCCCATTCTGTGCTAAGTTCTGATTAGATGACTGGCAACCCAGTAGTTGGGCGCAAGCACGCTCACGAGCGAGTAAGTGACAGCGGCCCCGTTCGTTCGTTTTCGCTCGATCAGTTCTAAAGGGATCACGGTCTCCTTTTTTCGTAATGACAATGGACGGCCTCTCTTGGCCTTTTGTTCGTCAACGTCGATCGGTTCACTCCGACTTCCGCCTAGAGCGTGTGCAATGGAGTTGTTTTTCCCGTACAGCGTACGAGCGCGAGTGGCCGTTGCATGCGAAACCTTTTTGCCTGGCATGCTGTTCCGCTTCTGCATCCCTCCTGTAGTCCTAGACGGCAACAAGCTCACCTATTCCACCTATTTCAAGGTCTCTTTCCTCCCACGAGCTGTACTCCCGCGCTTTTCTGCGGAGCGTTCTGCGGTGTTCCTCGTGCGGTATATCTGATTGATATCCCTGGTTCGTTTTCTTCTTATTTGATCATTTCTTACACCCCGGACTTCAGCAGCCATATACTAAGTCAATGCGGGAGTGAAAACGTGCGGGAGGCCACTCCCGCGTTGAGGGAGTGAGGCCGACCGCACAAATGACCGCAAACCCACTCCCGCAATCCGGAGTGGGAGTCCGGGGTGTACATCAAGAGAGCCGAGCAGAAAATCCCGTCCGGGTAGCTACTGCTGTGCGGGCAACCAGAGAAGACATAAATTCAAAAACAAAATTTCCGGGAAAATATCCAAATGTTCCGCGGAAGGCCGTTTTATCCAAAATATTTCCTATCCAAATATTATTCCTATCCAATATTTTTCCGAAGACGGTATTACAAATAATACAATAATACAATAATACAAATGATACATAATACAACCAACCCTAGGAGGGGCAGTATGAAGAGACATTTTCCAGAGGGCACACGCACTCAACAACATAACTCGGCTGCTACGCATAGAAGATGGCTTTTCCAGCTGCCAGACGACTTCGAGACCTACTGCTAGAAACAGAACTTGCGGAGAGCCCTTGAGGCGCGATTCTTAGCTTGGAAGTGCCTATTGTTTTGGCGCGAAAGACCAAAAGTGTCTACAGTGTAGAAAAATACGTCTACAGTGATGAAAAGTAACCCACGAGCAGTGGAGAAATGTGAAAACGGGTTTTTGCCTAGAGGCTTTTCGTGTTATTCTGCAGATGCTTTGGGCTATCTTTGTGTCTTTGCTTTCAGTTGTCGTCTTAACCATGGTTAAGTGCGCAAATGGTGTCAGCCGAAGCTGGTAAAGCTTCGGCGCCGCCCGAAAAGTCGGGCGGGCAGGTGGAAAAACTGGTTTGCGGGATATAGCTGTCTCTTGATTGTTAGAGGTATCTGTGGCTTAAAAAGCCGTTTGCTTATTTTCGAGTCTCCGACTTGACCGTAAATGCTGTCGGGGGGGGAACCCTGGGGAGGTGGAAGAATTCTTCAGTTTAGTGTTTCAGCAGAATACTGCCCCTCATGTATGTTTGATGCTAGCACCGAGTCTACCGCGAGGGAATGCAGTAGTTTGCTTTCCTCTTTACTTTTCTGCTTTTTGGGGGGGGAAATCTTAGTTTCGTGTTCAGGCGCTACTTGCCTCTCATGTGTTTGATGCTAGCGTCAAGTCTTCTTCGCGGAATGCAGAGTTGTCTTTTCTTTTCTTTCGTTTCTTCTTTCTTTCGTTGTCGACAACTTCTTTCTTTACCATGGTAATTTCGGACTTTTGATGCCGTGAGGAGGGCTGGGGAAATCTTCTAGTTTATTGTATGGGCAGAACACTGCCCCTCATGTTTGAGGCTGGCTGCGAAGAAACGCATAGGTTTTGGGTTTGGGGTTTTCCCTCGATCGTTGTAGGTAGATCGGATGCTGTTTATTTCCTCCCTCTTTTCCGTAGAACGCCGGGTTTCAATGTAACGATCTGCTTTGTCTTTCATGCCAGTTGCTCGACTAAGAGTCTCTGGACTAGTCGTTGCTGCTTCGGTGGCCTTGATGCATCGTTCATAACTCACCACTACGTATGCACAGAGGTATGCTACTATGCGCTACCACCGGATAGCGGCATCAGCAACCTAGACAGCAGCAGGCAATTCGATGCAGTTCCAGAAAAGAGGGGATGGCCTGGCCCAGGTGAGTTCACAACACGGCACCCAGGCGACCACTCTTCGTAGTGAAAGAGGGGAGAAAGGGGGGGGGGGGGGGGGCTGTGTGTTGGATCAGGAATTCACAACACAGTGTCCGCACGGTGAGAAAGCGAAACCCTTGATCACGCAGTGAAGGACACGTATACGCACAGAGGGGAAGCCCAAGTTCTGCGAAGAGATCGCGAGGAAGCTGGGCTCTTAGTTGCAGATCTGATTGTCGTTGGGAGGCCCGGAGCTCGGCGACCTAACCATGGTCACCCTCTCTCACTTTTTGCGAGAGAAATACTCGAGGTGTCTGGTGCTTATTTCGACGGAGGCTAAAGGGAAACAATACAACTACAAGGTGCGCCTTTGCGCCATGCATCCCAAACCCACCTGTATTTCATGTTGGGCTACAGCACATATCCTTCTGGGAGATTTGGATCCCTGTAGTAATAGTGGGGAGTACACGCTGATGAGTCAGACCACCTCGAGTACTTCGTACGTAAAGCTGGTGCTTATTCTCAAGAAGTAGTAGTTGTTTGAACTTGATCGGCAGCAACAATCTGTAACGATAGACTGCACAAGTAGTAGTACACGGTGAGGTCCAGCCTCAGAAGCTGGAGTTAGAGGGTGTGCCCGAATCACACCCGAAAAGCGGGTTTGCTACGGCCAAAACGCGTGTAAGTCCACACCCGACAAGCGGGTTTGCTACAGCCAAAACGCGTGTAAGTCCACACCCGACAAGCGGGTTTGCTACAGCCAAAACGCGTGTAAGTCCACACCCGACAAGCGGGTTTGCTACAGCCAAAACGCGTGTAAGTCCACACCCGACAAGCGGGTTTGCTACAGCCAAAACGCGTGTAAGTCCACACCCGACAAGCGGGTTTGCTACAGCCAAAACGCGTGTAAGTCCACACCCGACAAGCGGGTTTGCTACAGCCAAAACGCGTGTAAGTCCACACCCGACAAGCGGGTTTGCTACAGCCAAAACGCGTGTAAGTCCACACCCGACAAGCGGGTTTGCTACAGCCAAAACGCGTGTAAGTCCACACCCGAAAAGCGGGTGTGGCACCCGCTTTTTTTAACTCCAGCTTTTGAACTCCCAGCTTCTGGGGCTGGACTCGCCATGTAGTTGTCGGCGGCATCCCGCGGGGGGCAGGGTTAGCGTTGCTCTATTATTTGCTACTCTCACGAGATCCGCCCCAGGCGATCCTGACGGAACTCAGTCTCAGGTGATTCCGCCTGTTGTTTTCACATTCTGCAGCCATTATTTCAGCCCAAATGGGCAGTCTAGGGCCACCCGAAGGTCTCCAGTTTCGCGTTTCTGACAACCCCCCTTTTTCGGCAGAAGAGGGGTCTTTTAGGGTCGCGTTGAGGGGGTTGAGCAGGCGATGTGCACAACACGGCTACAGCAGAGAACCCTCACCCCTCCTAGGCATGTGGTCGAACGATCCGCATGCGGTAATAATTATCGCATTATCGCACACAATTATCGCATATAATCGGCGTGCGATAATACGCGATGGTCCATAGTACTGTATTTGCCCAGGTTCTAAGCGTGCGATAATGCGAGTGAAAGTGCGATAATTGGCGTCAAAATCCCGAATGCGATACTATGCGATAATGCGAATTGTTTGACCACCATGCCTAGGTGCACTTTTAAAAAGAAGGAGAAAGAGAAACGTGTCGGGTGGCCTCTAGTCAAGCATCACGCGCGGCATCTCTAGCAGTGTCGGGAAATCGTCAGCCGCGGCTTCGGGTGCTGGAGACCTCTGGCCGGCCGACGGAAGTGCGCACACTGAAGCGGGGGGCATTCTCGTGCCTGTGCCGGCAAGTGTCCGCCAAGTTCAGCTAAGTCTAACTGACACGTTCCCGGGTTGCTTTGTTCTTTTTTGGTGTGTGCCAGTTGATCGATTTCCCGCCTTAGTTTTTTACCTTGCTTCTATTGGCAGTTTTGCGTTTGTTTGTCTTTCAAGAAAGTGACCCACCTAACCCAAAAACACGCCTGCTCTTTTAGAGCGCAAGTCTTTTTCTGCGTCTTTCATGGAGCTTGCAAAGCAGGTGCTATATATAGCCGTACCTTATGGTACAAAATTAGTTGTCTGGCCCAGTGCGGCGGCGTCCCGTCTTGTTGCGGCGAAGCAAAAGAAGACACCTCCATGCGAAGGGCGCAAGACCGGCAATGAGCCTCACCAGCCCGATCTGCCTTTGATATTATTACAGTTCTCATTTTTCCGCCCTTATCTTTGATGCCGCAGGGAGGAAGGAGCGCGGCTCTTCGCGTCCCCGCATAGAAACAGAGGAGCGCAATTTGATGGTTGTCAACACGAACAGCGGGAGTTGGCAAACGGGCGAAATACGAAGGAAAAGAGAGAGAGAGAGTGCGGCGCTGCGGAATACATCCGCAGCTCAAACAGCACCGGGTCCACGTAGAGGCCGACGCGATGGTTGGCCCCATTTTTTAAAGTGTTTCAAGGCTCGAAGTACGGAACACTTAGAGTCTCCGGTTTGACCGTTGAGGCTGGAGCCTGCGACTTGTTCTGAGAGTGTGCACGCGTTTTGCATGTGTGGGGGCGAATGTGTTTGCAACCTGCTTTTTTTCTTCGGCCCAACGTTTGGGGGGAAATGTTCGTTCAATGTTTAGACAGAACACTGTCTCTCATGCGTGTTTGATGCCAGCATAAGGTCTCCTTCGAAGAAGATGTTACATGCAAATAAATGAAAATGGGGGTCGGGGTGTCCTCAGAATCTCCATCTTACCTTCGGCAAATGGATTATCTCGTTTTCGCTCAGGGTTGACAAGGCGGAGTGGGGGTGCGGAATGTGAATCCTCAGTTCCAGGAGGGGATGACATCCCCTCGCATTCCGCCGTTTTCGCTGTTACTCCAAGATTGCTTCTATTTTTACAACCAGGAAGCACGTTCCAGGCACGCCAACGAGACCTCTTTCGCAGTGATTTCCATAAAATCCCATTCCCTGGCTATCCCTCCACTTGATCTTCGCAGTGTAGTGCAGGCCTGAGCGATAAACAGAGGGGTGTGACAAGGCTGAGAAGGTGGGACCTGTGTCCGGTGTTCGAAGATTTGAGTCCAGATGTACCAGTGGAGTCACTATAGCCCAAAGGTTGGAAATCATTGCGATGCATCAGACTAAGATGCTGACAGGTTGGTGAAGTCTACACGGTGCGCTGGTCGTCTGAAGAACAGCGAACTGACTAGTCACTACTGAAGAGTGCTTACTACTGCAGTAGTAAGAATGACTACCGCAGTAGTCATTCTTCCTAGTGATTTTTACTGTTTCTTACTAGTTACTACTGCATTTTGTGAAGACATCCCTTGCAAGGGGTACGTTTTCTTCCCACGAAAGTGGACCCATTCACTTAGAATGACTACTGCATAGTAGCGCGTTTTGCCCACTTTTGACCTTCTAAGGAGCCCGGGGCTCCTGAAGGGCCTCCGACGCTCCCGTTAGTGCGGGGGTTCGGATGGTGAACTTTGTGCGGTGCAATCCGGTCCCGATTTCGTCCCACCCCTCTCCCCCAGCGCCACTACACGGTGAGGTCCAGCCTCGGAAGCTGGGTGTGTCTGAGTCACACTCGAAAAGCGGGTGCGCCACAACCAAAACGCGTGCAAAATCCACACCCGAAAAAAGCGGGTGTGACACCCGTTTTTTAACTCCAGCTTCAACTCCAGCTTCTGAGGCTGGACTTCACCGTGTAACCTTTGCAAACAAGACAACACGTTCGGGTACCGCCGCAGGATCTTTGCTCTGAGGTTTGCCTTTGAGCGCGGCCGAGCAAAAAGAACACTGCCGGTGAGTGGACATCCCGCGACTGCTGTCGTCGGTCCTCCTGCCGTGCTACCGAGTCAGCACCAGAGCCGATAATGCGAGAACTGTTAACGGTGTGATCCACAGTAGGAATAGTTGAGTTGCAGCTCTTGACAAAGATAGATGGGAAAAAGAAGGTGTTTTTATTCTTCGCTTTTTCTCACGAACGGGGGGAGGGTCGGTCCTGCTTTTGGCTTTGTAGGTTCACCCGACTCCCCAAATCGCGGTTAGCACAAACTCAAGAGGTCTAGTCAACTATTCCCTGCAGTATTGGCATACTTTCAAAAAACTTAACTTTCCATGAACTTACTAAGAACTTCCCAAGTAAACCCCATATGTCCGTCCCAAACACAGGGTAAAATGGCAATTTCTGGCGTTTTTTGGCATCCAGTACTTCCAGGGGCATTAGCTTGGTTTCCGGCACATTTTCCAAATTTGGACCGCTAACAGCTTTTTGCGTCCTCAACTCTCATCATCATCATCAGGAATGGGCTAAACACAGCACGACGCGACGTATCTTCACGACAATGATGGGCCCTGAGCGCTTCGGATTGCATTGGCCACCTCTCAGTTTACACACAGGCCGGGGGCCTGGGTGCAAACTTCCCAATAACACCCCATGTACGTCCCAAACACAGGGTAAGTTGGCGATTTCTGGCGTTTTTGGCATCCAGTACTTCCCGTGAAGTCCCGAGTACACCCTTGTACACCGAAGTCAGGCCACCGGATCACACCAGAAAATGAACTGAACTAGGCTCTTGGGGAATATTTTTGCTTTGCCAGTTGCCGCTGCGCCAGAAACAGAGACGGTACGAATATATGCGTGCAACGCTTGAGTGGGTCGCGTGAGCTGCAAGCGGCTCTGTTGAACCGAGGAAGCCTCTGCTTCGCGCTGTTGCGCAGTGCAAGGCGCGTCGGAAATTTCGGTTTGTGCTCGGGGGGGGGAACTTGTCAAAACCCTGAACCGGATTGCATCGTTGTTTGTTCCGTTTCGGAAGAAGACGCTTTAAAGTGTATCGGGGCACTCTGGTCACACACAGCGCTTTTCGGCACATGGTGACCTCCAGCCACAGAAAGACGGAGCGAGCGAGGGCGTCGGAACCTTTCCACCGCGCACGACCACACAGAGTCTTTTTTTCGTTTTGACAGCAACCACCCCTAAACCGAAATCCTGGGACGTGGATTCGGGTGGCAGGTCCTACTCGGGCGGTTCAGGTTCCCCACACACTGCGCTGCGGCCTAGAAAAAGTGTCGTGGCTTTATTTGTGCGGACTACGTGTGAAACCCCTGTTTTAAGTGATTTAGCACAGCACGCTGCCATCCGACACTTTTTGATACAGACAGGGCTAGCTTGCTACCATAAAAAAGGTGGCGAAGAGGCAGGTGTGCCCCCCGCTCTTTCCGCATGACTAAAAAGCGGGTGCATTCCCTGGTCTTTCGCAAGAGGTGCTTTCCCGCTATTCGGTGCCAAGGACTAGCCGGTTCCTGTGGCTGGAGCGCACCGGTGGTACAGTTAGCGCAACGAAGCGACCGCCATGTCGCCCCGACCAAATTCAACAGCCTCAGGCTTCTTGTTGTTTTATTTTCCCCCTTTTTTGTGTTGTTCAGAAGTCGGCTGATCATCGAGGCCTGGGAAGGGGATCGACGGAGAGGAGCGGGAAATGTCAGCGGATGCCTAGTTTTTATCGCTCCTTTCCGCCCGACTCTTCTTGTTGCCCATTGAAACACATGCTATGACGATAACAACACTCACACACACACCGTCTGCGCCGGATCTTCCGTTTTTTCCCCCCCCTTTCCCCCCCCCCCCTCCTCTTTTTTGTTGTTGCTTTGTTAGTACCGCCTGTTCACCCCATTCTCCCTTTCCCCCCATTTTGCTTCTTTCTGTTGTTCTGCTTCACTTTTTGACCCACACGGCGGTCTTCCCTCAAACCCGGGATGTCGACATAATGTCGTTCGTTTTTGTCCGGTGGATGGTTCAAGTGGTAGAAAAGTTTCCCGCGAGTGCGGTCTCGATCTGTAGCGAGCCTCCGTCAGAACGCAGACCTCAAAGAAATCCCCCACGTGGAACACACGCGCTTGGACGGATAGCACGAGGCCGCCAAACTATCAGTTTGGCAAGGAAGGACTGCTTCGGGTTTGAAGACGCGTCTGCACCCGAAGCTGGGCTCGTCCTTCAACCTGAGCAGCGCGAATGTGTGTTTACTACACAGACTCGGCAACCCCACACTCCTCGGAAGGGTAGTTGAAGTATGGCTAAAGATAAGGTGGTGTCACCTGAGGGGTTAATTACTCTCAGGGCCGCCCACGTGATAAAGCCGTTAAGCAAGCAACATGAGGCTACCCTGCAGCGATTACCCTTTGTAAACGACGGGTGCTGTGTGTGGAGCTGAGCATGAGCTGCCATCGACTGACTGCAACGCGCCGCGAGGGCAACGCACGTCCCGGTTCTTGCTGTCCGCAAGACACACACGGGCTCGGCCTTCAGCCCGCTTCGACGAAAATGGCGCATTTCGGCAAGCAAGCAGGGACGTCTACATGACGGAGCAGCCTGCGCACCGGCCAGAGGAGCAGCTGGGTTCGTCCATGCGGGACTGCTTCGGGTTCGAAAACGCGTCGGGGAGAAGCGTGCAGCTGAAGTTGTTTTCCTCCTTCAGTCCGAGCAGGGCGTACTCGTAGTGCAAGCTCGAAAGAGAACCGCTGGTGCACATGATCGTCTCGTCGTAGTACGTTTGCAGCTCTCGGTTGGACGGGATGTTGTGCCGAGTTCCAGCTTCCTGGAACGTGGCCCGGATCCCCGGGAGCAGCGCCTCGATCGCATACTGCGACAGCGGAAGGACCACGCCCCGCTGGATGTCGGTGAAGCAGATGTACGCGTTCGTCCCCCGCAGCTTCACGTCGACCTCTTTGAAGGCGGGCCGCAGGTGGCCGTTGCAGCTGTAGCGCACCTGCAGGTCGTCGGTGAACCCGATCCGGATCCAGCCGCCTACGTCTTGCCGAGCGTCGAGAAACTCTTGCGCGCAGAGTAGCTGTGTGGCGAGAGAGGGAACTTGCATTGAAACCCGTACACCGCGCGAGAGAACAGAGAGACAGAAGGTTGACGTATGGACAAAAACCGTACACCGCGAGAGTAGGAGAAAGTAGAAAAGGGAAACTATAGTTTTCGTTGACCGCACTACCCTGAGCCCGAATCCTGGACGTGGCTTCAGGTGGCAAATTGGCAAATGATCATGATCAGAACGTCCTACTGCAGGTCCTACTGGGGCGGTTCCGTTTCCTCAAACATTGCATGTGGCTAAAAAACGTAGCTTGTTGAAAGGGAAATTGGAGAGTTTTCGTGGACCGCGCCACCCCCGAACTCAAAACTGGAACACGGTGTCAGGCGATTATCAGAGGATCCTACTCGGGCAGTTCTGTGTCCGCGGCCTTGTCACCGACGATGCCTGCGCCGATGGTAGCGCCATATAACCACAATCTGAGGTATTCTTCGCTTGCACCAGAGCAAACGAGAAGAAAGAGGGCAAAACACACCCCATCGCACGCGAGCTCCCGCTGGTGGTCAGCCTGGTCGCGGATCCACTGCAGGCACGGGCTGAGGAACGACGTGCAGCTCTGCGGGGCGAGGAGGATGGAGCGGTCGTTGTTGCGGGCGAGCTGCTTTTTGTCGAGGAACAGCGGCACCGCCGGGACCGCCGCGGCCGCCGCCGCCGCCGCGACGGCGTCGAGCGCCTGTGACCGGGCGGCAGCGCTGCTGCGGGCGGACGATTCGTCCTCCGCTGGCGACGAGCTAGACTCGGTCTGCACCGACGAAGACCGAGTCGAGCCGCTGTGGGGCCGGTCCTTCGGGTCGCGCCGGCCTCCACCCGCCGCCTTCTTCTCCCGCTCTCTGCCAGCGCCACGCTTGCCGCCCACGGCGGGCGGCGCCGCGGCTGCCGCCGCAACCTGCGCGCTGCTCGCATCGGACAGCCTGAAGTCGGTTGACGTCGATCCGACCCGCGCCGGCGCAGCCGGCTTCGCGGCGGCATCGACGGGCCACGAAGGCCGCGGCCGCGCCCCAGGGGCGGGGGGGTCGCACCGGGGAGACTCAACCAGGTCCACCGGCGACAACCCGGACACGGAGCTTACCGCCAGGGAGTCGGCCGCCGCCTTCGGCGTCCGCGCCGGGGCGCGGGGTTCGACGTGGGGGTGCGGGCTTGGGTGCAGCGGGATGGCCGACAACCGTGGGTGGTGGTGGTGGTGGACACCGTCCACCGGCTTGCGTGGGGTCACCTCCTCCTCGGTAGTAGGGCTGCTCGGGTTCAGGGACGCAACGGCCTTGTTAGACTCGCCTGCGTTGACCGCGGGAGAAGGATGCTGTGGTTGCAGGTACGCGGCTTCGGACGGACTGCTTAAGTTGAACGACAGGGTGTTCCTGGTCACGTCGAGACAGTTCCCCGACGGTATCGACGGGAGCCCGAGCCGGTGCTTGGCGCTGTTGTTGGCGGTGTTCGCGTTGCACGACGAATCGTACGGGTCGAGCGACGTCGACACGGTGCCGGCGGCCGAGTTGCGAGAGCAACCCATCGTGTCGTGCTGGGCGTGGCAGCCGGGCGACGCGGGGGGGTCCGCGTTTGCGGCCGCCGCCGGCGACCGACCGCGGGGAGCCGTCCGCTCGCGCTGCGACCGCAGCACCGGGCTTTCATGGCCGACGCTGCGCAAGTCCTCTACCATCAGCATGTCCTTGCAGCAGGCCCCCGACTCCCGGACCCCCTGCTTCCTCTCCAGGCGGCGGAGGGAAAGCGAGGAGTTCCCGGGATGCAACAGAACGAGAGTTGCCGTTGTGCGAGGGATCGTGGACGGAGGGTGCTGCGGGTACCCTTTGGAAGAGGACGGGTGCAGGGACGGGGGTTTGTTTGTTTCGGTTGGCCCCTTCTTTTCTTTTGTGTTTGTTGCTCTTTGGCTTTTCTTTTTTTCCTGATTTGCTTCTGTTCTGAGCCCTGCAAAGCGGTTGAAGGTCATACAAGTTTTACAAGGTCGTACAAGCTAGCAAAGTGGAAGGCAATGGAATAGTACGTGGGTGGCGTGCGGCCTCCAGAGTGGAGTAGAAGGCTCTTCGCTTACATCACCGTGTGTTGTCTTCTTCGACCTGTTGTGTTTGCGTGTTTTGTCGTGTAGGGGTAGACCGGCATGACCTCACGTCCGTTGAACACGTGGTTCGGTGGGTACAGCACTTGTTTTCTTCGTCTGGCAGCATCGTCGAGCATTTCCTTCCCAGCTGGCGCCCTGCCGCGGGGAGCCGTCCGCTCGCGCTGCGACCGCAGCACCGGGCTTTCTGCGCGAGTCCTTTACCATCAGCATGTCCTTGCAGCAGGCCCCCGTCGCCCGGACCCTCCCTCTTCCTCTCCAGGCGGCGGAGGGAAAGCGAGGAGTTCCCGGGATGCGACAGCGGTACAGAACGAGCGTTTCCGTTGTGCGAGGGGTGGGCGCTGCAGGTTGCGGCCGTGCTACAGTGGGTGGCGGCGCCGAGGTGGGCGCTGCCGGGGGTGCTCTCGGCTCGCGGAGGATGGCCGCCTGGCGACGCTGCGGGCCCTCTTTTTCTAGCGTTAAAGTTCGCTTGAGATTCCGGGGATTTTAGGGTCCCCGTGCGACGGTTGTTAAAGTGGGGGTTTTTTTTAGAGTTAAAGTTCGCTTGAAATTCCGGGGTTTTTAGAGTGCAAATTCGCTTAGGGATCCGGGGTTTTATAGGGTGACCATAGTCGCAAAGGCCCGGGTTTGCGGGTTAAAGTATTAGTATGTTTGTGTGTGTATCGTATCTGCTGTAGTGGCTTTCAGAGCAAGCAAGGGCATGAGTGCGGGTTGTTTCTAAGGTGTACACTTTCGTTGTGGGTTATGGCTAGCCATGTCCGAGACTGTGACCGAACCTTTTTCTTCGCGTTTGCGGCCTACGGCGGCGGCTGAATACCTTTCCCGATGGGTGCTCGAGGAAGCAGCTGCCGTCTTCCCATCATTCATCATTGGATGAGTAAGGCGACAACAAGGGTAGCGGTATTACATTGCTGCGGGCCTCCCACCTATTCTGCACCTCTCGTGTGACTGCACAAAGTCAGACTAGAGTCAAACTCAACAGGGTCTTCTTTCCCCGCTGACAGTTACAAGTCCGCTGTTTCGCCAGATAGTCTTCGCGCCTGCGCGGCCTACGGCAGCGGCTGCATGATTTTCCCGATGCGCGAGCCCACGAGAAACGGGGAGAAACAGGACTGGCTAAAAAAAAGTGTGAAACCCTGTCGCCAAAACAAAGGCGCCGGTGCACGGGGAGGAGGTTAAGTCAAGGAGGAAGGGGAAGGAAAGCAGGTTGGACACAAGCCGGGACCAACGCACGCTCGGAAAATAGTTTAGAAACACTCGGAGGCACCGCCCGGTGCTCACATCTCGCCACGGCTGTGCCCTGCATGCTCTTTGACAGACGCTACTGGCATTGTGCATGTGTGCCACAGTCGAGTGTACTCTTGTTGCCCTTCTGGTATGGTCCTTTGTCAGAGTGAGCCGATGTCCCTCATCCGACATTGTGCACGTGTGTCACAGTCGTTGGGTGGTATCGACAAGGGGTGAGCTCTTGTTGCGCCCTCTGGTGAGTCTTCGACTTTCGAGGGTTAGCAACGGACGGCTTTCTCGAGTATCGCCTACAAAAGCGGGGGTGTTTGTTCGAGAACGGAAACAATGGAAACATGAACGAGGGCGGATGAACCGCTGGAACGTTTTTTTTTCATTTTGTGCCCTCTTTCTTTCGACGTTCGTTTCAACGAGGTGAGTTCTTTCGCGTGTGTCGGCTTGGACACTCGATAAAATTCGAGCAGCATTTAGCGAATAGTGGCGGGATTCGGAACAGCTTGGTTGGACCGGCACACCAATAACGAGAACGTTCGGGCAGCGGGGAGCAACTGGGAATAGTTGAGCCGCAGCTCTTGACGAAAGTTAGGGGGGGAACGAGAACACGTCGAACTTTCGAGTCAAGGGTGTGCCCACCGGCGGGCAGTGAAAGCGGTAAACGGTAAACGGTAAACGGTAAACGTTTACCGTTTGTATACGTTTACGTTGACTTGTTCCATAGTAGACGTTGTAGCAAAGGCTGGTAAACGTTGGGCTGGAGCGCATAACCCGCCCTCAGCACAGCCTCGCTAGGCTCCAGCCTGGCGCATTCTCGTTCTTTCTGCCGATTGAGCATTCAAACACTTGCCCGCGGTTTCCAGTCCCTGGTATCTACGGTTGTTCGGTCGGACAGTGCCGTGATGCTACCACTGGATGGACTATGGCTGAACGCCTCTAAGCCAGAACCCAATGCGTCAGTTACTCAGGGCACATCGGATATATCGGGCCACGACTAGCTTCGGCGAACGGCAACTTCCAAATCCACATCCAGATCCTGTGTCTCCACCCTCAATGGCTGTACCCCAGGGTAAGGGAACCGAAGATGCGGCATATGAGGCTGCTGTTGTTTTGTTGTTGTTGTTGTTGTAGAAGCTGAACTGCACGGTGCCGTGAAGGCAAAGCAGAAACCAGCAAAAGCCTTGACCAACAGGGGGCTGGACGAAGTAAACGTAACCGCTTACCGTTTATAAAACGTTTACGTTTACTCATTTTTGAAGTAGCGTTTACTAAGCGTTTGCTGCAGTCACTGCCGTCGGGTGGGCCCAACTGGAGGGCAGGGGCGGGGAACTTCATGCGAGGGGTTTATCCCAGCCTTCTGAATACCAGCAGTACGCTGAAGCCCAGCAAACTCGGCCACCTTGCACACCTGAGCTCTGGATCCAACTACGAGCTTTTTAACAGCAGCGTTAAAATACGATTGTTGGTGCTGGAGACTTGTCCACCCAATCGTGTGCATTGACCTGTATGTGGTTCTCGTGGTCATCGCTGCCACGCTGACTTTTCCCGAGAGAGACGAGTTTTAAGTGCAGGGACCATCTCTCCAGGGTTCAATGAACGCGTCGTAACCCCGATCAGAACGCCCATTTTGAAGTTTGAGAATAGGTCGAGGAAGCGATTTCCCCAATGCCTCCAATCATTCGCTCTACCCTGGCGTAACTCCTGTTTTGGCTCTAGCCATCCAGCCTACTTCGGAATGAACCAGCTACTAGATGGTTCGATGGGTCTTTTGCCCCTATACCCATGCTCCTGTTTTGGTTCTAGCTATCCTGAGGGAAACTTCGGAGTGAACCAGCTACTAGATGGTTCGATGGGTCTTTCGCCACCTCCCTTTTGGGTCCTTGTGTGGAGTCCCTTTGGAGCCCCCGCGACTCGCATTAGTTTGTACGTGCCGGGGGAGGAATAGGCTGCTAGTAAATGACAGTGAGTGAATATGCTCGTTAGTTTGGCTAATCTTCTCCCAAACACGCTGCCAGCGTTCTCTTTTCGTGTTTACAATGCATTGTTACAGAGAGAGAGAGAGTCGGTTTTCCTCACGAAAGGGTCCTGCTTGAGGTTGCGTAGACGTTTCCGACTCCCGCAGTCGTGAGCAGCACAGCTCAAGAGGTCCGGTCAACTATTCCCCGCAGAATTCTTACTTTTTTTTTGCACACTTTTTAGTACTAACAATCTTGTGGGTTGCCCTTCAATGTATTGTGCAGGCTAAAAAGACGTAGGCAGCGTGTTTTGGTGGTTGATCAGAATTCCTTACCTGAATACACACAGGGTAAATACAAGTGGGAAAACGATCAACCGGCACGCACAAACAAAACGAAGCGCCTGTCTTTTTTGAAATAGAGTCGTTCGATCGAAAAAAGGTTGATTGGCCGATAGGTGTGCATATTCGGAAGAGCCGCCGTGGAGCTTGTTTGTACTCGGTAAAGCTTGTTCAACCGACACAAGAAGCCGGTGGCTCTGCCATTCGGTAAGGTTGCCCAGAAGCGAGGCATCTAGCCCCGAGGGTCACCCCTTCTACTAATGTCCACGAACCAGATATGCCGAAACGGTATACTGGACGAGATAGATTACTACGGGGTCGTTTCTTTTTTGGTTGGAGTAGGAGGTGGCACTGTACTCGTTATTTCTATTTTTGCCAAATACGAAACGTTGGAGAAAATGAGAAGCTCGTTAGCGCGGCGGCTTCACTTGCCCAAAACCCTTAAATTAAGTACGGGAGACTATACTTAAGCCGAAAAAGGCGGCATACTCGAGCTGGTGCTTGGACACTGGGCCTCAAGGCCGAGGATTTGCTGTAAATAGATGCACGACGAAGCTTTTCGAGCCCCAGATTCCGTAGTGGAATCATAAACCTCTGAAATCCGACCCAGAGTTCTCTCAGATAGATTTCTGTGCCCTGGACGAGTCCGTAGGGAGGTTTTTGAACAATCGGGCCCGGCGCGGGAAACAACTCTCTCTTCCCACCATCAGCATCATTAGTTTTGTACTGTGCCTTCCTCAAGGCCGCAAGGCAGGTGCTTCTTCAAGAACATATATTCCGGTGTTGGGGGTTGCGCTGAAAAATACTCGACGTAGCTATAGCTGCTTCGACTCCGAATGGAAAGGAGGAAATATAGAGGCTGAAGGGCAATACAATACAAACACAATCTGATTTGTTCTTCGCTTACACCACCGTGTGTTGCTTTCTCACTGAGGACTTTGACCTGTTTTGTTTGTGTGATTTGTCGTGTCGGGGTAGACCCGCATGTCACCACACGTCCGTTAACACGTGGTTCGGTAGTTACAGCACTTGGGATCCCTTCTGTTCTTTGTCGGGCAGCATCGTCGAGCATTTCCTTTCAAGCTGGCGCTTATGTAAAAGAAATGAGCACCGGGCGATCAGCATCAACTGATCAATGCCAATGAAAGTGATAACGGCAGGGTCTTCGCGCTCTTCGCGTGTACAGGGTATAGACCTCCTCCTGGGGGGCGGGCTTTCCCGTTTGTATTGTCTTAGCTTCGTTGGACTTTTCATGCGCAACCGTTGTTCCGGATATGTAGAAGAACCCCCCCTGCCCGCGGGCGTGTTGTTGTGTGTTGACTGCGTCGATTCTTTTGGGATTCCATTCTTGTTTCTTCCCCCCCCCCCACCTTGTTGTTTGAGTCGCGGACCTTCGAAATGAATGGGGGTGAGGCTCATCCTTTTCCGCGGTACAGCATACTGGACGTTGCCCGATGGCCATGCGCTTGACTGAGAGCCGGCGCAAAGAATCGAGCGGAGGCTGAAGAATGGGCTCACCTAAGAACTCTTCAACCTTATTTAGTCGGTCCATCCTCTCCTGGTACACTGCGATGTACCTCAATATACCGTGAAACGTAGACCCAGGCGATTCCATGCAGCTCCACAAGATATATCGTGATTAACAGCGGAGGCAATGCGATGCAGTTCCAGGGGACAGGGAAGCGCTTACTTATGGCATTCTACCAGACCTTTGACGCGCACCCTACGTCGAAACACCGCCACACCCCGTACTTGCTAGTTACATCGCATTCCCAAAACGCCTTGTTTCCACAGAATGCCGGGTGCTTCCCCCACAAACGATACGCCAGCTTTGAGTTACTTTGAGCACATGAACCCACATGGATTAGCATGCACCAGCAGTGGCTCTCTCTCGCTCCGGGGTGGCGCAGCGATACTGTTTGAACGCCGCGGCTAAGGGAGCTCCTCGCTACGTACGCGCAACGGATGGATTGTGACAAGACCACACAACGAGTACAGTTGCGTGCAACTCACTAAAGGACACGTAGTTGCCACCTGGCCAAGTAGAGTACTCGTTGTACGGAAGACACGTTCGCATGGCAAGCGCACGTAGAGGACAAGTACCTGGTACACGAACCCGATCGACGGGACGCACGAGAAATCTGATGGGATGACATAACGTGGCGCAGCGAAAGCTCTTGGTGGCTCCTCACGCCACTCTCTTTGTCCTTTCTGCTTAACCGGGAGGAGGAGGCACCAAAGGCGAAGGAAGACAGGCTAATTCCGCCAACCCACCTCGGAACCGCCGCTGGGCGGAAAAGATCTCGTCTCAGCACTGCGCCCCTGGAGACCAAGGTTTGCCGTGATTTGCCCAAATAGTTCGCCTTACTAGAATTTTCCTGCTGGAAAGGTTGGATACTTGGAAGCACCTGCTTCGGAGGTAGTGAGCAGCGGGCAGATTGATTGCGGTTGCGAGGCCGCTTTCATCCAGCCGAGACTCTTCGACGAGAGTTCTGCATCTGACGAGGCTCCTGGATGCCCGCATGCCATTCGTAATCTTTCTGCCCGTTCCCCTTTCCCCCCTCCTCCTGGCGTCGTCTCATATTTTCTTCGAGTCTGCCGCAGGCCCATGTCCCGCCGCCACGAACGATTAGTCGGCAACCAGCGCTTCTTGAGCGAACCTTGCTTTGCTCGAGAAATACTTGAGGGGCTGCTTGTGTGCTTACTTCGAAGGAGGCTAGAGGGGGAGGAACAATTACTACTACAAAGTGCCTCTTTTTTGTTCAAGCTTACGCCCGCCACCCAGATTTGACTGTGTTTCGTGTGGGCTGCAACCTCCTTTGATCGTTGCAACAATGGCACCCTTCTCAAGTATTTCCTACAAAGCCGGTGTTTATACAAATAGAACACTCCCTGGACACCGGACCACGGCGTACGAGTACAACATCGAAGCCAAAAGGGGGATGAGAGGATGTTGAAAACGATTCTGGCAGAAACTGCTGGTGCATCGCCGTAGCCCTTAGAACCCGTATTCCGAGGCCGAAGTAGGACCTTCTGATCATGATCATTTGCCAATTTGCCATCTGGAACCACGTCCAGGATTTGGGCTCAGGGTAGTGCGGTCAACGAAAATTATTTTCAGAGGTCCACGAATGTTGGTTGCACAGGTCGCACACCCCACATGCACAGCATCGTACTTTGCCAGAATATTTCTGCCCAAACCACCCCCTCCCCCTCTTGGCATCGCCTCATATGTTGCTCCAGAGGTCTTGTTCGCCAGCGTTTGGCCCGTCGGTCGTGGTTTCTCCCATAATTCGATACAGGGCCGCGCGCGCTTTGCATTTGTTTGGTGCTGGCCTCTATAAAGTTGGGTTTTCCAAGTAATGGCGAGAGCACGTGGGTTGCTGGATAACGTTCGCCTTTGTTGCGTAGTTCCTCTGTTTTCCTTTTTTCTTTTCGGGGGTGTCAGGTCATATTTTTCTCTTGAGAAGCCGAGATGTGCTTGGCGGTAGGCCTGCTTCAACCGCACTGCCCGCACGCCGACGGATAGTCGGAGGCGATCTGAGACAAAGCGGCGGCCTCCGTGCTACCAGTGCCGATGAGGTACTCAACACGGGAGCCGCACGTGTAGCACTCACCGTTGTCGGTTGCACACGCGTTGCCGTTCCACTGACTCCCGCACGGGGCACAGTTGCCACACGCAGACGGGAACTCAGAAGCAACCTGCGCCCGGGACGAAATGCTCGACGTTCCTTCAGTGATCAAGTACTCGATCCGAGCTCCACATGTGTAGCATTCGCTGTTGGCGCACGCGTTGTTGTTCCATTGAGAGCTGCACGTCGCCGCTGGTGGAGGCAGTGGCGCAGGGGGTGTCGGCGTTGTGGCTGGCGGCGTTGGTGGCGGCGGGTTGGACGACCCACAGGCACCACACTCAGTCGGGAACTCCGCTGCTACGGTCGACTTCGCCTGCGCATCCGTCTGGCCCGTTGTTTTCAAGTACTCGATGCGAGCACCGCATGTGTAGCACTCGCTGTTGGCGCATGCTTGGTTATTCCATTGCGAATCGCACGTCGATCCACTAGGCGGCGGCGGTGTCGAAGGAGGTGGCGACGACGACGGCGGTACCACAACAGAATCCGACGTCAAGTCAGGAGCAGCTCCGCTCAGCAACGTAGTTGACAGGTAGTTGCTTGCTACCGTCGCGCACCCTCTTCCGGTCGATGTGGAAGGGTTGCACTGATAAACACGCACGTAGTCAACGTACATGAACTGCCCATTCGTAAATGCGGAAGCGTCGATACCTCCGTCGTTGACGTTGCCCGCCCAGTCTCCGCCGACCGCAAAGTTCAGCAACAAGTGGAACTTCTTGTTGAACGGAGAATCAGCGAATGTCGGCTTCCCGTTAACCTGGTGGAACCACCCACGGTGCTTCAGGCTCACAGGGTTCCCGTTGCTGTCGTAGTTGGCAGTGGATCGTTGCTGCGTCTGGTAGTGCGTGCCATCCACGTACCAACGAATCTCTCCCTCCTCCCACTCCACAGTGTACGTGTGGTAGCCATCAGCAGGATTCGCACCGTTCGGCAGCAAGTACGTCGTGCCAGTGTATCCGTTGTTGGGCCACGGGTTTCCGTAGTGCAGGGTTCCGTGGACATTTCTTTCCCCGCCGACTTTCAAGTTCACTGCCTCCATGATGTCGATCTCCCCCGACAGAGGCCACGTCCCGTAGTCGTTGTCAGTCGGCAGCATCCAGAACGCGGGCCACGACCCTTGTCCGGAGGGAAGCTGTATTCTTGCTTCGAACTTGCCGTAGGTCCAGTCTCCGTTATTCTTCGAGTTGAGTCTAGCCGAGCTGTACGGAAGTGTCTGCCCCGTAGCAGGCATTGCCTTGATCGTCAGCACGCCGTTCGAAACCCACGAGTTGCTGCTGCTCGATGTGTAGCACTGCTGTTCGTTGTTGCCACCGCCGTTGCAGTTCACTTCATGGTTCCACTTGTCAGAGTCGATCGATGTGCCGCTGAACTCGTCGCTCCAAACCAACTGCCACGCCGCTTCGCAGTCTACCACCAACGCTGCAAATACAGCGAGCACGAGGCCATTGGCCGTGAAGTGTTGCATCTGACCTTTTCCCCCTTTTTTTTTAGATATTATGTTTCACCTGCATCTCAGGGCGGGTGCTTGGATTCTGGGGTTGAAGCCGAAATCGGGCCAGACCAAGTCACATAGTTGTCGTACGGATCCCCGAGCAGGCAACGCGACGCGAGTTTGCTCTTGGTGCGCTCCTAGGGTGATACCGGCCTTTGAGACTTTACGACGGGCAGCCTCCTCGAGGATTGCCTACAAAAGCAGGTGCCTGTTCAAGAAGAAGTGTGAAAACGGGTTTTTGCCGAGAGGCTTTTCGTGTTATTCTGCAGATGCTTTGAGCTATCTTTGTGTCTGTGCTTTCAGTCGTCTTCTTAACCATGGTTAAGTGCGCAAAATGGTGTCAGCCGAAGCTGGTAAAGCTTCGGCGCCGCCCACGCTATGTTTGTTTAGCATTGAGTTCTTTTAAGTACATGAACCACGTGGATTAACATGCACTGCCTTGAAAGTCAGGTTATCGGATGACGTCGTCACCTGCCATTGCGTCGTCAAGGTCGAGCATTTGATGTGCCGGCAGCACATCTCTACTCCCTTCGGACGAGTGCTCTGCACGCCTCACACTTCCCTTTGTGATGGGTCGCGCACGTGACGAGTGCCTTCTCTATATCGACACCCGGCATATACACGGGGTCTGGGTGCAGTTGTGGTGGGGCAGGCAGGGCCCACCTCGCCGCTCTCCCGATCGTCCAGTCAGGGTACGCCGGGCACTGCGTCCCTACATCGCTTCCTTTCACTTGTTCCTCAAGTATCGTCCCCGTGTGTGCCTCGCGAAAGCGTGGCCTGGGCCGTACACCCGATATCCCCGAGATGCCCATGAACGACAGCGACGTCGTCGGGCACACCCTCTCCCCTCTCATGCAGCTTCCCAGCCCTTGCTGTGCCGCCAGCTTGTCCAACGCGCTCATCATGCAGCGCAGGACGTTTCCCCGTTCTCTCACCCCCTTCGGCGCATTCCCGTGCAGCGGCATGCTGAGGCCCGAGAAGAGTTCAAAGTCGATCGCAAGCTCTAGCATTGACGCCTGCCCGCTCTCGGTCCACTGCATGTCAGACAGCCACGCTACCAACGCATAAAACGTCGGTAGTCCCCAGGTCTTGTTTCGCTCCCACGTCCATGCCGGGGCATCCGCGCAAAGGGGTGGTCAAATTTCTCGGCAGGCATCGCATCCGCTCTCGACCAGGGGGTCGTGGGGTTCCTGGCTACCCAGCCACGTGCTTCGAGCCCTGCACGTTCCGCAAGGATTTCAGCCATCATCTCCTGGAGCCGCCTCGATAAGTGGGCGTTCCCCGGTACAACCACACCATGTTCCAGCGTGCATCGGGGCCACTCGGTTCGGTTGGCCGCCATCAGCCCGGCGTGTGCTTCCCGCCGGCGAATGTGTGAGTATGCGTCGCAGTCCCAGTAGATATGCTGTTCGTTCTCCGTCACGCCGCTCCCACAGTGCTTGCAGCTGGGCGCCTGCGGCTCAGCTCCAGCCTGCCTCATCCGCGACGTGAACTCCGCCGTGTTCACACCCCCCGCAATCGCAACTCGAATTAGCTTCGCCGTGTGCGCGGAACATTCCCTCGTCTTCCAGAACGCATTCGTGCGCTCCAAGTCGGCTCTTTCCAGCCCCTGATATCCTGGCCTTCTCGCCATCAGTCGGGCCCACGTCCTCGTTCTCAGGTCCGCCCTCACTTCGTGCCCCCTCTTCGAGGGCGACGAGGCCAGCGGGTCGAACACTGCACCATTCCGTCGTAGCGTGCGAGATAGGGGCCCAGGCTCCCATATGTGTCCACACTCCTCCATGCTCCTCATCGCCAGCCCGACTGGGCCGAGGGGTTGGTCCCCCTCGGCGTACCGCCCCCGGATACTCTCCATCAGAGGTAGCAGTCGCGGTAGCCTCTCGCACGCCGCGTAGAACGCCGTCGTCACCCGGTACGCTAAACACGTACCGGGGTCCGTCAGGTGGCCCTTCTCCTGGAAGTTCAGGACCATTTCTCTCGCGCGCTTCGGGTTTGCTCCACCCCAGATCAGACCCATCACCGACGTCGTCAACCGCTTCATCGCCACCTTTGACACCGGCGCGAAGGAGCAGCCCGATAGCGCTGCCGGCAACACATTCGACTGCACAATACGGACCCGCTTTTCGTACCGGAATGGCGCGTGGCGGAGGCCCTCCGCTAGGGCCGCCGCCCTCTCTACCCTCTTAGAGTCGGACCTCTCCTTTCTGTTCTTCGCCGTTGAGACTAGGGCCCCCAGACACGTGACGGACTTGCTAAATCGCAGCAGCGCATTTCCGCTTCGGAGTCTGAGCGTCGACTGGTGCCTCTGCCTCGTCGAGAATGCGATGGTCTTCTCGAGGTTTAGCTGCATTCCGGTGAGTGTGCAGAACTCGTCAACAATGTCGACTCCCTTTTGCAGTGCGGCCTCCGACAGCCTGGACAGTAGTGTGGCATCATCCGCGTACGACTTAGGACTCACACCCTCAGCTTCTTTTTTGACCGCTTTCATCACTACCGACAGCAGGGCATTGATGAGTATGACGGACACAGGGCACCCTTGAAGGATACCGTTGGTCACACTAAACTCCCTGCCCACCCCTAGCGGCAACTTGAAGCGTCTTGCGAGCAGACTGTAAATCGCCCTCAGCGGCTTGAGAACCCGACCGTGCAGTCCTAAGTCCTCAGCCAGGCGTAGCACTACCTCTCGCGGGACCATGTCGAAACACTTCCGGAAGTCCAGCGCCACTCCGTAGAGCGGCTCTCCGTCCAGCAAGGCGTCCTCCACCTCGAGCCCTATCTCCATCAAGACGTCCTCGATCCGGTGGCCCGGCCGAAAGCCTTTCTGTCCTTCTTCGATCCACCCCTCCTGCCACAGGACAATGTCCGCAAGCCTGCGGCAGGCCCACAAGCGGTACACGGCGGACGTGACGGTTATCGGCCTCGTGTGCAGCGGGTCTTGGCTCTCATCTTTCGGCACCATCGACACCAGCGCAGTTGTCATGCTTGCCGGCCAGTCCCCAGTCGCTTCGACCAGGTTCATGACGTCTGCAAGTGCATTCAGCAGGGGGAGCGGCAACTCCCGCAGTTCAGCCATGCGCCAGCCATCCACCCCTGACGCGCTTTTCTTCGGCTTCTTCCTCAGCAGAATTCGCAGCTCCTCCCCCGTGATTGTTCCGGCTTCCATCAAGTGTGGGCCGATGTGATCCTGGAACCGATCCCGAAACGGCTCGTACTCCGGCTCTGGCCCGTCCTTGTACTTACGCAGGATAGGGTCCCACGCAGTGTTCAGCGCCTCGTCCATCTCGTCAACATTTGCAGTCACTCCTGCCCCCGTTCGCAACACCCCCGACGGCTCAGCGCGTCCGGCGCAGATGGTTGTCAGACATCGTCTGCTCGCATCGGCCCTCTCGTTCAGCTTGTCTCGGTACTTCGTAAACCTGGCCGCCGATCCTTCCCTTCCGAGCCTACTCGTCTCTTCCCGCAATGCCGTGAGCAGTACCGTGTTTAGCATTGAGTTCTTTTAAGTACATGAACCACGTGGATTAGCATGCACTGCCTTGAAAGTCAGGTTATCGGATGACGTCGTCACCTGCCATTGCGTCGTCAAGGTCGAGCATTTGTGGCGCTAGCGGGATTTGGCTTTCTTGCGATTCCAAAGACTGAGTCGGCGAGTACGAGGGCGGGCAGGAGTGCCTGTTTTCCACTTTCGAGGGCATTGGTGTGCCCGTGGTTCCCGGTCGTTTCGGAGTGCTGCTTGCCCTCGGTACCTTCTTCTTCCTTCGATGCACCCCTGAGTCGGGTGTGGTCGCCTTCGTCTTCTTCCGCTTGCGGCCGGCGATCGGGCCTTCCTTCGGGGTGCCGAGCACCCTTTTCTTCAGCGCTGGTCGTTCGCTGGTTCCTGGCGTTGGTGGCGGCCTCTTGGTCGCCCGTCCGGTCGTTGCCGTCTCCTTTTTCGTTGCCGCATTGAGTTCTTTTGTAAGTACATGAACCACTGCCAAACATCCCGTGCACCGGGGCGGGAAGAATCGGAACATGGACGAGAGTGGGGCAAACTGTTAGAACTTCTTTCTGTGCCTCTTCCGGGTTTTTCGACGTTCGCTTAAACGGCTTCGGCGTGGTGGGTTCTTCCGCGTGGGTGGCTGACTCGATGCATCTCTCGAGCAGCCGGACTGAGTATAATACGTCTGGCGCTCGACAGTTTATTCTACACCGTTTCAGAGTTTTAAAAATCCGTCTTTTGTGCCTACGGTCGACAGTCAAGCGGGTTGGTGTTCTTTCCTTGGTGTGGATAAAGCTGGTACCTGTTAGTTTGTCTGTTGGGCTACTCTTCTCGACAACGTCCGAGGGTTAGATTGTTCACTCCCTAACAGGGAACGTGAGCTGGGTTTAAACCGTCGTGAGACAGGTTGGTTTTTACCCTACTGATGGAGAGAGAAAGCCCGTCGGGCCAGCGCATGCCGACAGCTATACGGGGTAGTACGAGAGGAACTAGCTTCTCCTCACGAAAGGGGGGGTCGGTCCTGGTTTAGGTTGTACCAGTTTCTCCGTCCCGCAATCGTGGTCAGCACAAACCCAAGAGGTCTACTCAATTGATCCCTGCAGCACTAGCATCTTTTCAAGAAAAAGACGGGCGCTTCGTTTTGTGTGTGCGTGCCGGTTGATCGTTTTCCCACTTGTATTTACCTTGTGTATATTCAGGTAAGGAATTCTGATCAACCCCTAAAACACGCTGCCTACGTCTTTTTAGCCTGCACAATACATTGAAGGGCAACCCGCAAGCTTGTTGCTACAATGTTAGTACTAAGAAATATGCCTTCGCTCTTTCGCTATCCTTTAAAAACTGTCGCCACACCTGGTATGTCTCCATGTGAAGCACGGACATGTAAACTGTGACAGTGACATGATCTACAATTTGGTGTTGGTTCGCTCATTGCTCAGGCTTACATTTATTTTTGGAACACATTGCAATGTTTTCGTTGACCGCACTACCCTGAGCGACGTGGTTTCAGGTGGCAAACTTGGCAAATGATCATGATCAGAAGGTCCAACTTGGGCGGTTCATTGCATGTGGCTAAAAAGAAAACAGCGAAACAGCCAAAACGAGCCCTGCCGCCAAACGAAGGCGCGGTGTGCGGGAAAAGAAGAACGGGGTGGGAGGAAGAGAACAGTTGAATCGCAGCGCTCGACAAAGACAAATGGAAGAAGGTGTTTTATTCTTCGCTTTTTCTCACGAACGGGGGGTGGGGGGGGTGTCGGTTCTGCTCCAGGCTACCGACGCCCTAAATCGTGGTTCGCGCAAACTCAAGAGGTCGAATCAACTATTCCCCGCAGTATCAGCATACTTTTCGAAATGGAGAACGAGAGCCCGGGTGGAGGTGGACGCTGCGCGCCGCAGCACTCGTTGCTGCCGTGGACAGTTTCAAGTCCGTTCCCTTGACTGCTGTTTCGCCAGACGGTCATGCGCGTCTTTAATTAGAAGATGGGGCATTTGGCTACCTTAAGAGAGTCATAGTTACTCCCGCTGTGATCGGTCGCTGGAAGAGTTTGCGGAGGGCAGGTCGCCCCAGTGGGCAGTGGGGGTTCGTACCCGCAATACGAAGCGGGGTGCGCGGTCAATCCGCTGCATCCTGGTGACGAATACTCTCTGCATTCTAACCTCAAACCAACTATCACGGTATATTATGGCATTCCCCCAGAGAGCGGCCCACGGTCCCTGACGTCGAGCCTGGGATCGCTGGGTCGCTTCGCAGTTTCAACCCCTGCGAGAAGTATTCCACGACGCGCGCTGTTTTCGAAAAGAGAGGGGGAACTGCACCCGTAGGACTATGCTGCTAGTGGCTAGTGCAAGTGCTGTGCTCGTAGATAGTGGATTGTGGCTGCTGGTAGCATACCATGGATTTGCGGGTTATGCTGCTAGTGGATAGTGGATAGTGGCTGCTGATGCATCCCACGATACCATCCACGTAGTGTGTGTATAGCATACCGCATACCGCATACCACAACCCGTAGAGGATACTCCGTACCTAGTGCTAGTGGCTGCTGATAGCATACCACAGACCGTACACTGTACTCGTAGGACTACGCTGCTAGGGCCGTTCTCGCGCCACGATAGTTCACTGCACGTGACCGGCGTAGTTTCAAGTCAGGACTACGGTACCCCCGAAATCAATCCGGGACCCTGATCGCTCCGAATCTGCAATGCTGTTCTGCGCTCTTTCCACAAGAACACAACAAAAAAAAAAAAAAATAGAAGAAGAAAATAGAAGGCGGGTCATGCAAAAAAAAGGAAGAGAGGGATTCGATGACCGATGTGAAACAGAGTCGTTGGGTGCTGCCGCGCAAGGGCGGAAGCGAAAACACACGGTGAAACAGCAAATATTTGGGGGGAAAGGGGAAGGGGGCGTATAACGGAGTCGGTTCAGTATTCCTGCTGGAATTTCTGCAGGTGCACGATGCGATGAAAATGAGTTCTCGGAAAGAGTGCGTGCCGGTTGATCGTCTTCCCACTTGCATTTTCCCTGTGCCAATTTCAACGTAGGATTTCTGATCAACCCCCAACATATTTTTCGAGTTGAAGTCCGGGTTTTAGAGCCTGCACAATGCATTGAAGGGCAACCTTCAAGAATGTTCGTACTAAAAAGTCTGAGACAGTAGACAGTAAGAAGAGTATGGTCAGAATTCGAGTCGACTGTCGAGGCCAAAGCCATGCCCCTGTAAGAACGAGTTCAGCAAACCCACAAATCAGTCGCCTCTAACTTCTTCATGCGACAGCATTTCCAACTGAGACACACCAGTAATGGATGCACTAGTGCGTGCGCCACGGTACTGCGCGCGACTCAATCCGGTAAGAAGCTCCAACCACCGCAAGAATTAGGGCCGCGACCAAAATACTGAACTTTTCTGTTTTCTCTTCGTTGTAAGGTTTGCTTGCAGTTTTGATTCGAGTTAGCGTTCCGTTCGTGCCATCCATCCTGTCTTATTATTATTTTTTTCCGTCGACACCGGTACCAGGGAAAGCCTGCTACACGAGAGCCAAGCTTCACGTGTTCGGCGGTACTGCAGAGCCACGGGCCCGGTACGGGTCAAGTGGCTACCGATTTCCCACACTAAAGCATCGAGGCTTGGCTTGGGGCTTGGCGCTCGCGCTGAACACAAGCTCGTCGAGACGGTCAGCCGCAGGGCAGAGCGGACGGGGTTGTGGCACTGTGCTGCCTCCGACTCAAGCTTTGCAAGCTGTGGTTGACCGTCACGTTCCTGGACCAGGAGCGGCCTTTTTCTTTTTCTTTTTCTTCTTCTTTCTTCTTCCCGTCGACAACTCGTGTCAGACTAGCGCACCCGGGGTGGTTGGTTCCTTCAGGCAGAGTCTCCCCGTCCTGAGCTTTGTTTGGGTCCAAGATGATGGGCGCCCTTCGGCTATTTTTTCCTTTTCTCACTTTCTCATCCTTTTCATTTTATTGAGTTGCGCCATCCCTCACTATTTATTCTTTCGATCGTTTTTGGCTGCAGCAGTCTTTTCCAGCTGACTCGTCCTTGTCACGAGTCTCTTCCGCAAAGGGCTGCAGAATAGACGAAGGGATTGGACAGGCGAAGGGAGAGTAGTAGATGTGTCATGGCGAAGGGAGAAAAATATGCCTTCTCTCTTTCGCTTTCCTTTCAAAGACTGTTGCGTTGACGCATCCACACAGAGACCCCTGTTTTTTTTTTTTGAGCAGGCCGAGTTCCAGGCCTCTCTTCAGGTTGTTCTTCTTCCTTTTCACCTGGTATGTCTTGAGTTAGGGATCTCCATGTGAAGCACGGACATGTAAACTGTGACAGTGACGTGAATCTTCAGTTTGGTGTTAGTTCGCTCATTGCTCAGGCTTACATTTTTGGAACACATTGCAATGTCTCGAAAAAAAAAAAGAAAACAGGATGTTCGGGTGAAGTGGCACTCCTTGCCATGTGCGGGAGTTAAGCGCGAACCGGGAAACGGAGGGACCCTTCTCTGCAGAATTGCAATATTACCGTCAAAGGTGACCACACACGCCACACCATGTCACACATCACATGCAGTCACACCAACGCACACCACGCACTGCGCGTCGCACGTGAGATGCTGTAAAGGGACGGGTCGAATAATGGCACCCACCTGTGTTTTCATTCGATCGGTCGACTACTAAAACAAGAGGTGGCACGACGTGTCACTGTTATTATTCAACCTTCCCCCCTTTACACATCCACGACATCGAATGGCAGTCAACTCGCAGGATAGAGCATGCCATTGAGATACGTGGAATGGAGGGTCTTTGAAGGCCCCAGGAATCCACGCCGCTCGACATGGAATGAAGCGGCTTCCTTCTAGAGTGGAGGTTGGAGGCACCGAGAGATCTTCGGCAACATGGGAAGATGCCCTTCGCGCTCTTCGTGTCTTCGCGTGTGCTTTTAAGGGTGGCTGCTAACACGTTCTGTCGTGAAGATCGATGACGAAATCTTCCAGAAGACCTGTTCCCAGAGGGTGCCAAGCTATGCTGGTTGTCCTTCACACACACCCTGGGACTGATGCCCATAACGGTAGACAAATCTACGTTTTTGCCCGTAACGGTATGGTCGCAAGTTTTTGCTCATAAAACGGTATGGTGGCGCTTTGCTCTCGCTGCGGTGCCCCCCGCGTAATTTGCACAGGGAAGAAGAGGTCCGGCCCGCGGTTGGTTCAACTTTTAGTTAGTGAAAGGCAGTCTTCTTTTTTGAGGGGCGGTGGGAGGGGCCAGGGGCTTTATACGGATACGGCCTTCAGAGCTTCTCTTGCTGTGGGTGCCAAAGAAGGGGTTGCTGTCAATCTTTCGTTTTTGGACAAAAGTCTTACGTCGGTGGCCCTGTCCACGTCAGGTTGTTCGCCGTGTGCTTGAAAATGCACGACATCGGTGTGGCCAGCGCCTGCTGGCCCTGGACAGCTAGCCATGCTGCCTGGTGATAGAGTTGCCAATGCTGCCACTGAGTGCGCAACCAGGATACCGAGCCCAGGGCGCAGCAGCCCATTCCACATCGTGGCCCAAAAACCCTGTCAAAACCATCAGAAATTGTGTTTCAGATGCATTTTCTGGCCGAGAAAGGTAACTTCACGTGGTTTGCCAATGCTGCCACTGAGTGCGCAAGCAGGACACCGAGCCCAGGGCACAGCAGCCCATCCACATCGTGGCCTAAAACCCTGTCAAAACCATCAGAAATTGTGTCTCAGATGCATTTTCTGGCCGAGAAAGGTAGCTTCACGTGGTTTTCCGTGATCCTTGTGGCTACTTCGTGGCTCCCACGGCGGTACAAATCCCTGGCTTATGGACGACTGTAGCCGTGGCGGTATAAGTCCCTGGAGGGGAAGGGGGAGGAAAGGTGAGCAAAGAATCCAAATGGGCGCTTTTCTTTTTGTGCGGTCGACTTTTTTGCTGGTGGATCTCGCGGTGGGGATCCTCAGAATTGGAGGTTTCAGTTCTGCCACTGTCGGTTGCGATGCAGAGGAACTACTCAGGCTGCCCAGTGCTTGTTTTGAACACAACGAGAGTCCGTTTCGTCGAACGCTTCCGCCCGGCACTAAACTCAGATTTGCCCATGTTTCGTGTGGCTTCTCGAGTTGTTCCTACAGCAGTGGTGCATTTGAAAGAGAACATTTCCGGAGTTGGGGCTTGCACTGATAAACGAAGCAACGGGCGATCAGCATCAACTGACCAATGGTGATGAAAGTGATAAGGCGAAAGTTTCTTGTTCTTTGCGTGCACAGGGTATAACCTCTTGGGGGGGGGTTTCCTGTATTAGCACTTTTTCGTTGGCTTCGTTTTCTCTTTCACGTGCAACCGTTGTTCCGGGAATGTTCCCGTCAGTACTGATGTACTCTTGAAAAACAAAACAGGAAAAAGCGTTCGGATTCTATTCTATTGTTGCAGAGCGGTGGAAAGAGAAAGAGAGGGCGAAAGAAAAGGAAGGAGAAAACGCGAGTTGGCAACGTTTTTATTTTCCGCTTTGGTTGCTGGCCTGCCGGCCCAGCACCGGAGTCAGACGGAGCGAAATGTTGACCGTTCCAACACGTCTTCGCCGCGGCGCACAATGTGCGAACGCCAGCTTGTTCCTGCGAGCTTCTCATGTCCTTCAAGATTCCATGTCTTGTGCAAACTGTTTGAGCACTGGAGGAGTGCGGAATGCCTCGTCTTCCAGGACTCCAGTATCTCGAGGTTCAGAAATTCGGAATTGCGTGTTTGCCGGATATCACCGACCGGACCGACGTGCTGGCCCGATGGGCTCTCTCTCCATCAGTAGGGCAAAACCAATCTGTCTCACGACGGTCTAAACCAGCTCACGTTGCCTGGTGTGAAAGCATGGCCTGACGATCCTTTGGTCTCGCTTCATGTTCAAGGGATGAAGCCGGAGGTGACAGAAAAATTACCACAGATAACTGGCTTGTGGCAGCCAAGCGTTCATAGCGACGTTGCTTTTTGATCCTTCGATGTCGGCTCTTCCTAACCTAGACAAGCAGAATTGTCTAGGATCGGTACTGAAGATCGTGTATCGAGCAAGCTTTTACCCTTACGCTCTACGCGAGATTTCTGTTCCCGCTGAGCTTGCCTTAGGACACCTGCGTTAATGTGTAACAGATGTGTCGCCCCAGCCAAACTCCCCACCTGACTGGTGACTCCAAACGAGGATTCGTTCGTCGCTGGAAACGGATAAGCTACGGATCCGAAGACCCTAACCCCACAAGGGTGCAGCTGCTGTCTTCCCATCATTGGATAAGCAAAGCGACAGCAAGGGTCTTTCGGCTGTTATACTGGTAAAATCCTTCCTTTTCGGTGGCGATATTACGATTGATCCTTTTTCCCTGTTCTCCCTGTTTTCTCCTTGTCGTTCCGCGTCTCGGGCATTAGTTCATGCTCCTGGGGTTTGCAGTTTCTTGGCCGTTTATCGAGGGGGGTTTGGGAGGTGCGTTTGGTCATTAACCCTGTACGACGAGAGGTATATATGTATGTCGACAAGACGAGTATCCGAGCTGGAGTTCGGACACTGTGCATCCAGAGTAATGACACGTCAAAATACACGAGGGGCTGCCTTATGCTTAGAAGGAGGCTAGAGGGGGAGAAACAATACAACTACAAAATGGGTCTTTTTTGTCGAACGCTTGCGCCCGCCACTAAACCCAGATTCACCTGTGTTTCGTGTGGGCTACAGCACGCTTACCTCCTTTGATCTTTTGCAGCTGGCAGCCTCCTCAAGTATTTCCTACAAAGCAGGTGCTTATACAAAAAAGATCAAGAGAGAGGAGTTGACCATCTCTCCGAGGAGTTTCCGGTCGCCTCACTACAACCACGAACTTACAAGGCGGGCGTTGGTCGTTCCGTCAAGGCGGTGCGGGCGGTCTGGCACCGTCGCCGGGGGTGACGCCGTTGATGTTAACCCAACCGGAGGCCGATCTGGCAGGATCGATGTTTTGCTGCTGCGAAGAGATGTGTTACGATATCTTTCCAAACGAGCACGAGGTTTTCCGGTTTGGAGTCGCAACACTCTCGTAGCTTGACCCATAGATTCCTCCCCCCGTTAGTACGGGGTTCGGTCGTTTCGATGGCTCGGGCAGCAACTTTGTCCGAAGTAAGCGCGCCTCTACCTTTCAGCACCCGGCACCTACGGCGCATTGTTGTAAACATTGCCCCCTTCTCATCTTCCCCCTCCCGGCCAACCCCGGTTTGCACGTTTACACCGTCGGTGTAAAATCTGCGACGTGAACCGCTGCTCGCCACTAAACGGTAGGGGGTGGAGAAGCTTGAGGGGCAAAAAGGGAGGAAAAAGGAGGGTATTTTTTGTTTCCGCCAGCCATCCCAGGTCGAAACGAACCGAGACGGTAGCGGGACGTTGGGGGTTGTTTGTCTAAACTTCTTCTACCACGTGCCAGACATGCGACAAGTTGCATTCGGACATTCACTTGCACAGTATAGCTGTGTCGCACGTACAGTACCTGTAGATTGTCAACCGAACGAAGAAAAGCCAGCAGAGGAAGACCGACCGGTCGCGTTTGCAGTCCACCCAGCCTTCACGGCACGTGCCTCTTCATATCTTCGGCTTTTCTTCTCCATTGACACGAGTGTTGGAAGTCTAGACAAGAGTTGCTTGTGTTTAAACTTGTTTCTGAGGGCGGGCCTCGTATGGTTGATTGCGTATAACGTTGTTCTTTCAGGTGAGCAGTTTAACTTTTTTTGTTCATACCCTTTCTCTTCGTTGTCCGCTTACCGATCGCTTGCTGTGCATGCAATAGACATAGATGTGCGCTTACACACTGCTGCTGAAAAGACCGGTGAAAAGTGATTGTCACACTGCCCTCATCTGTTCGGGTTTTGCCGCGTTCATGGGAATCATCGGCATCCCGATGAGTGATGTGCAAACGGTTAGTTCGTATTGCTTTCGTTCGTGTTGTGTTCGTTGCTGACGGGCTTGCTTCAACCGCACTGCCCACACACCGACGGAAAGTCGGAGGCGATCTTAGACAAAGCGGCGGCCTCCGTGCTACCAGTGCCGATGAGGTACTCAACACGGGAGCCGCACGTGTAGCACTCACCGTTGTCGGTTGCACACGCGTTGCCGTTCCACTGACTCCCGCACGGGGCACAGTTGCCACACGCAGACGGGAACTCAGAAGCAACCTGCGCCCGGGACGCAATGCTCGACGATCCTTCAGTGATCAAGTACTCGATCCGAGCTCCACATGTGTAGCATTCGCTGTTGGCGCACGCGTTGCTGTTCCATTGAGAGCTGCACGTCGCCGCTGGTGGAGGCGTTGCCGGCGGCGGCGGCGGCGGCGGTGGTGGGTTGGAAGACCCGGCACAGGCACCACACTCAGTGGGGTACTCACCTGCAACGTACGACTTCGCCTGAGCGTCTGTCTGGCCTGTAGACTTCAAGTAATCGATGCGAGCACCACACGTGTAGCACTCGCCGGTGTCTGATGCACAAGCTTGGTTGTTCCATTGGGAGCTGCACGTCGCTGCTGGCGGCGGCGGTGGGTTTGAAGACGAGCAGCCTCCGCACTCAGTCGGGTACTCGTTTGCAACGTACGCCCGTGCCGCAGCGTCGGTTTGGCCTTCTCCGATCAAGTACGTAATGCGAGCACCGCAGGTGTAGCACTCGCCGGTGTCGGACTGGCACGCTTGGTTGTTCCATTGGGCACACTCGGAACCTGGCGGTGACGGCGTTGAAGGTGGCGCAGGAGGCGGCGAAGACGACGGCGGTACCACAACAGAATCCGGCGTCAAGTCGGGAGCAGCTCCGCTCAGCAACGTAGTTGACAGGTAGTTGCTTGCTACCGTCGCGCACCCTCTTCCGGTCGATGTGGAAGGGTTGCACTGGTAAACACGCACGTAGTCAACGTACATGAACTGCCCATTCGTAAATGCGGTAGCGTCGATACCTTTGTCGTTGACGTTGCTCGGCCAGTCTCCGCCGACCGCAAAGTTCAGCAACAAGTGGAACTTCTTGTTGAACGGAGAATCAGCGAATGTCGGCTTCCCGTTAACCTGGTGGAACCACCCACGGTGCTTCAGGCTCACAGGGTTCCCGTTGCTGTCGTAGTTGGCAGTGGATCGTTGCTGCGTCTGGTAGTGCGTTCCGTCGATGTACCAACGAATCTCTCCTTCCTCCCACTCCACAGCGTACGTGTGGTAGCCATCAGCAGGATTCGCACCGTTCGGCAGCAAGTACGCCGTGCCACTGTGCTTGTTGTTGGGCCACGGGTTTCCGTAGTGCAACGTTCCGAGGACATTTCTTTCCCCGCCGACTTTCAAGTTCACTGCCTCCATGATGTCGATCTCCCCCGACAGAGGCCAGATCCCGTAGTCGTTATCAGTCGGCAGCATCCAGAACGCGGGCCACGACCCTTGTCCGGAGGGAAGTTTGATTCTCGCTTCGAACTTGCCGTAGGTCCAGTCTCCGTTGTTCTTCGAGTTGAGTCTAGCCGAGCTGTACGGAAGTGTCTGCCCCGTAGCAGGCATTGCCTTGATCGTCAGCACGCCGTTCGAAACCCACGAGTTGCTGCTGCTCGATGTGTAGCACTGCTGCTCGTTGTTCCCACCGCCGTTGCAGTTCACTTCATGGTTCCACTTGTCAGAGTCGATCGATGTGCCGCTGAACTCGTCACTCCAAACCAACTGCCACGCCGCTTCGCAGTCTACCACCAACGCTGCAAAGACAGCGAGCGCGAGGCTCTTGGCCCTGAAGAGATTCATTTGGTCTGTATTCTGTTTGACCCTCTTTCTTTACCTGGAGTTCTTCCTTCCTGGGTTCAGAAAGACTTCTGTGTTACCACTCGAGCAACCCCAAGAGCTCTTGTGACCCCGAAACTGAGAACCAGTGAGGCTTGTCGAAACGTGACACGCACCAAACAATCGATCCTGTTTGACCTTCTTCACTTTCGAAGAACTCGGTTCTGCCCTGCCATGAATATAATATGAGTCGATGCCAAACCGCCCCCTGCCTTTCGTTCACTAATGAAGCAGAACATGCATAACAGTAGGTCACGGTCGAAGCGGCCCCAGTACTACCAACATGGTTTTGTGGCTGTGTGTGTGGCTGATTCATGGACTTGGCTTGGCTCTGCTAGCTAAGAGATAAGAAAGTTAAGCTTTCCCTCCTTCATGACTTGGTGACCTCAATCAACCTCGCATATCCCAAGGTACGACGCGACCTGATCACGTCCAACACGCCTTCGAGAATGCCGAGTGAATCCATGGCCAAGAGCTTGTCCAGATCCATGAAAGAGGACGTGATGGGCGCCAAATAGCCCTCCGAGTTGCGCTGGGTCGGAGGAGCGGCAAGCTCGTCGACTATGAGGTCGCCCCCGTAGGCGACCGTGACGAAAGGCGTAAACTCCGACGGCGGGGCATCACCGATGCCCCCATGGTGCAAAACCGCCTCCAAAAATGCCGAAGACGTGCCACTGCAGCAGAAACTTGGGTTGCTCCTCAGCCGCCAGACCTTCACAGCGTGGACCGCATGCGACGAAAAAAGGTGAGCCGAAGTAGAGAAAGAAACAGCAGAAACAGCGCGAAACCGGCCGTCAAACTAAGGCGGCGGTGGTTGGGAAAAGAAGAAAGGGAAAAAGAAAGTTGAAAAGCACGAAGGAAGCGGGTTTGCTGTGGTGAAGCAGTCGTTCGTTCGTGTCACCGAACGGGCAGGAAAGAGTTCGCAAGCAGACCGTCCAGAAAGTAGAGGGGTCCCGCAGGTACAGCTAGAGTGCGTAGTCCACACCGCATATTATACCGTGAAACAAGGTGGCGTTCTTATGTTGGAAGAAAAGAGATTCCCACGTTAGAACTACTCATTGCAGCACGTGCGCTTGTGGGCATAAAACAGCACTCCAGTGACTAGCCAAGTTGTACGACTAGCCGCCCGCTCTCGCGGCGTCGCGGTGGGTGTCCTGCTGGTGCTAGCCACGGCTCAGCTTGCGGACTTCTTGAGCGCGAGTTGATAACGGACAAGGGTTGCGAGGATCGTTGCAAGCTCCAACTCAAAGCGTTGCCAGCTGCGCTGTTGCTCACCGGATGTGGCCGGCTAGAACCAGGATTTGAAGTCACGGTTGGGTAACCCGGTGCCCGCGCTCCGACAACCCTAAACAAAAATACCCCATGCAACGGCAGCCTCTTTGTTCCGAGTTCTGGTCCACAGTTCTTCGAGGGTCACTGCCCTTGGCAACTTTTGTCACAGTCCGCTCTCGTGAAAAAGAAGAAGAAGAAGAAGGGGCAAAAGGGAAGACAGGCCACCGAAAGAAAAGACCTGTTGGAAGGGAGAGCGAGAGAGAGGAAATCGATATGAATTTGGTTGGGTACGGGCATACTTCCTGAAGTAGGGCCACTGTTTGTGGAGTGAAGTGCTACGTCCACGTCGGCGTGTCTCAGGCTCAACCATCTCTGCTGTGTGTACTGAGGGGCGCGTCGTCAAGCTCAGGCTGTTTAGAGGCTCCTTCAGCGGTGGAATGCCGTGGTAGGGCTTGCGATTGGAAAGCTAGGAAACGCCAGGATAATAGGAATTAGTTTTGAACATCGGCAGATGATTCTGTTCAGTATTCCCGCTGACGAGCTCTGCGACTCGCAGGGGGAGACGGCGTCGCTCGCCTGTGTCTTTTAGAGTGAAAGTTCGCTTGAAACCCCGGGTTTTGAAGTTTTTGGGTGACCTTCGTCATTATGGGAGGACATCCTTTGTGCTCGAAGTGTACTTCAGCAGGGTGGTGGTGACACGAGGTAAGAGAATCAGTGTGTATCTCTTTGTTGTTGGTCGGCGTCACTCGCCTGTGTCTTTTAGCGTTTACTGTGGTTTAGAGTAGACTTTTCTTCGTGCAACTGCAAATATCTAGCTCATACACACCAGCACCCCCCCTGGTGCACCTGTGCGGCACATTTGTGATGACAGCGCAAACAATACTGAACCTCGCCGTTTTTAGAGTGAATAGTTCGCTTGAAACCTTTTTTTGGTCTCTTCTTTTTTAAGGGTTGGTTGCTGTTTTTTTTTTTTGATTCGAAGTGCGTTCAGTTCATGTCTCCCCTTCCTTGTCATTCGTTTGTCCTTCTCTTCCTGGCGGCAGAATGGACACACGGGACGGGAAGGCGAAAGAGTAACAAAAAAGGAAGAGGGAAAAAGAAGCCCGAAGTCGTGCCACAAGGAGGGCCTACCTTCCTTCCGCCAGTGCAATACTACCGTGCGACGATACGTGCAAAGATACATCACATACAACGTCACGCACGTATGCTTCACGTGGCATAGCTGGTTCTATGCGCGCCGCACGCCGTACATCACATTACGAATCGGCGAGCAAGACAGAGCGTGTCTGCTGACCCTGTCGGTCTGTCTACTATAGCTACGCAGCCTCCGATGGTTTGCACACGGACGAAAGGTCCAGCCGACTAAACATTTACTTCAGAAAGACACGTCTTCGGGGCGAGAAAAGGAATGGGGCGGAAGGTGAGCAAATTATATGGTTGTCGACGATCCCGTGGGACGTACAACTTGGTATTCTTCGACCTTTTGTTTGATTTGCGAGGTTCAGCTGCGTGTGGTTATTTATTTATTTTTTGCCGGGGGTTCTTTAGTAACGCTGCAACGCGTTCCTCTGCTGCCGACGCTCTCACAGTAGTACTTCACCAAGGCCCTGCAGGCGTCTCCGCCAAGAGACTTTTCCAGCTCGTTGACTACTCTTTGAGAGGCTCGTCGACAATTGACGTACAGCCATGTTCTCCCGTACAGAGCGGTTCCTGCCGAATGGTTGGACTTCATTCAACTGGCGAGCCATCCGGCGGGGCGACCACGGTGTGCACCTGGGGGAGGTAACACGAAAAGCTTGAAACAAACCGATCTCGCATTCCGGATCTCGTGTCTCCGAAGGAGTCTCCCACGAGGCCGAACGGACCGGCCGGCGTAACGCACTCTAGCTATACTTGAGATTTCGCCAGCTCGTTAACTTGTCTTCGAGAGGCTCGTCGACGATTGATGTACAGCCATTCTCCCGGACGGCGGAAACCTTGGGTGGGGGACGTTGTTAATGATCCTGGTGGAATCAGGGCCCCCTTGGGTGGTAGAACCTGCGCCGTGGTTCGGTTCTTTAAGCATAAGGCAGACCACCACCAGCGCCAATCTTGGGAGGGGGATGGGTTTGGGGGACGAAAAGAAGGGGTGGGGCATTTCTGTTCTGTTTCCGCCAGCCATCCCAGGTCGAGACGACACCAAGACGGTTTGCGGGACGTTGATGGGTGCTTCCGTTCACACTTCCAAATACCCGAGACTGGACGACGCATGCAACATTGCACCATTAGCCTAAGTTCAAGTATGCTGTGGAAAATATGGTAGAGGACAGCCAGCAGAAAGAGGCCGGTCGACCGCGCTGGCAATCCACCTAACCCTCTCGACACGTTCCTCTTTGTATCTTTGGCATCGTTCATTAACAACAGCAGTGCTGCAAGTGTCACATATGCCTCGCCGGGAGGTTCTTGAGTTTCAAATAGCTTCTGAAAGGCTTCCTCCGCGAGTTTCGTCAGTCTTAGGGAGCACTGGGTGCCGGCAAAGCCGCTTGCGCATAACGTTGTTTCTTCCCCGTACCACACTGCTCCTTCTTCTCGGCTCCACGTGCAAACGGCTAGTTCATATTGCTTTCGTTCGTGTTGTGTTCGTTGCTGACGGGCTTGCTTCAACCGCACTGCCCACACACCGACGGAAAGTCGGAGGCGATCTTAGACAAAGCGGCGGCCTCCGTGCTACCAGTGCCGATGAGGTACTCAACACGGGAGCCGCACGTGTAGCACTCACCGTTGTCGGTTGCACACGCGTTGCCGTTCCACTGACTCCCGCACGGGGCACAGTTGCCACACGCAGACGGGAACTCAGAAGCAACCTGCGCCCGGGACGCAATGCTCGACGATCCTTCAGTGATCAAGTACTCGATCCGAGCTCCACATGTGTAGCATTCGCTGTTGGCGCACGCGTTGCTGTTCCATTGAGAGCTGCACGTCGCCGCTGGTGGAGGCGTTGCCGGCGGCGGCGGCGGCGGCGGTGGTGGGTTGGAAGACCCGGCACAGGCACCACACTCAGTGGGGTACTCACCTGCAACGTACGACTTCGCCTGAGCGTCTGTCTGGCCTGTAGACTTCAAGTAATCGATGCGAGCACCACACGTGTAGCACTCGCCGGTGTCTGATGCACAAGCTTGGTTGTTCCATTGGGAGCTGCACGTCGCTGCTGGCGGCGGCGGTGGGTTTGAAGACGAGCAGCCTCCGCACTCAGTCGGGTACTCGTTTGCAACGTACGCCCGTGCCGCAGCGTCGGTTTGGCCTTCTCCGATCAAGTACGTAATGCGAGCACCGCAGGTGTAGCACTCGCCGGTGTCGGACTGGCACGCTTGGTTGTTCCATTGGGCACACTCGGAACCTGGCGGTGACGGCGTTGAAGGTGGCGCAGGAGGCGGCGAAGACGACGGCGGTACCACAACAGAATCCGGCGTCAAGTCGGGAGCAGCTCCGCTCAGCAACGTAGTTGACAGGTAGTTGCTTGCTACCGTCGCGCACCCTCTTCCGGTCGATGTGGAAGGGTTGCACTGGTAAACACGCACGTAGTCAACGTACATGAACTGCCCATTCGTAAATGCGGTAGCGTCGATACCTTTGTCGTTGACGTTGCTCGGCCAGTCTCCGCCGACCGCAAAGTTCAGCAACAAGTGGAACTTCTTGTTGAACGGAGAATCAGCGAATGTCGGCTTCCCGTTAACCTGGTGGAACCACCCACGGTGCTTCAGGCTCACAGGGTTCCCGTTGCTGTCGTAGTTGGCAGTGGATCGTTGCTGCGTCTGGTAGTGCGTTCCGTCGATGTACCAACGAATCTCTCCTTCCTCCCACTCCACAGCGTACGTGTGGTAGCCATCAGCAGGATTCGCACCGTTCGGCAGCAAGTACGCCGTGCCACTGTGCTTGTTGTTGGGCCACGGGTTTCCGTAGTGCAACGTTCCGAGGACATTTCTTTCCCCGCCGACTTTCAAGTTCACTGCCTCCATGATGTCGATCTCCCCCGACAGAGGCCAGATCCCGTAGTCGTTATCAGTCGGCAGCATCCAGAACGCGGGCCACGACCCTTGTCCGGAGGGAAGTTTGATTCTCGCTTCGAACTTGCCGTAGGTCCAGTCTCCGTTGTTCTTCGAGTTGAGTCTAGCCGAGCTGTACGGAAGTGTCTGCCCCGTAGCAGGCATTGCCTTGATCGTCAGCACGCCGTTCGAAACCCACGAGTTGCTGCTGCTCGATGTGTAGCACTGCTGCTCGTTGTTCCCACCGCCGTTGCAGTTCACTTCATGGTTCCACTTGTCAGAGTCGATCGATGTGCCGCTGAACTCGTCACTCCAAACCAACTGCCACGCCGCTTCGCAGTCTACCACCAACGCTGCAAAGACAGCGAGCGCGAGGCTCTTGGCCCTGAAGAGATTCATTTGGTCTGTATTCTGTTTGACCCTCTTTCTTTACCTGGAGTTCTTCCTTCCTGGGTTCAGAAAGACTTCTGTGTTACCACTCGAGCAACCCCAAGAGCTCTTGTGACCCCGAAACTGAGAACCAGTGAGGCTTGTCGAAACGTGACACGCACCAAACAATCGATCCTGTTTGACCTTCTTCACTTTCGAAGAACTCGGTTCTGCCCTGCCATGAATATAATATGAGTCGATGCCAAACCGCCCCCTGCCTTTCGTTCACTAATGAAGCAGAACATGCATAACAGTAGGTCACGGTCGAAGCGGCCCCAGTACTACCAACATGGTTTTGTGGCTGTGTGTGTGGCTGATTCATGGACTTGGCTTGGCTCTGCTAGCTAAGAGATAAGAAAGTTAAGCTTTCCCTCCTTCATGACTTGGTGACCTCAATCAACCTCGCATATCCCAAGGTACGACGCGACCTGATCACGTCCAACACGCCTTCGAGAATGCCGAGTGAATCCATGGCCAAGAGCTTGTCCAGATCCATGAAAGAGGACGTGATGGGCGCCAAATAGCCCTCCGAGTTGCGCTGGGTCGGAGGAGCGGCAAGCTCGTCGACTATGAGGTCGCCCCCGTAGGCGACCGTGACGAAAGGCGTAAACTCCGACGGCGGGGCATCACCGATGCCCCCATGGTGCAAAACCGCCTCCAAAAATGCCGAAGACGTGCCACTGCAGCAGAAACTTGGGTTGCTCCTCAGCCGCCAGACCTTCACAGCGTGGACCGCATGCGACGAAAAAAGGTGAGCCGAAGTAGAGAAAGAAACAGCAGAAACAGCGCGAAACCGGCCGTCAAACTAAGGCGGCGGTGGTTGGGAAAAGAAGAAAGGGAAAAAGAAAGTTGAAAAGCACGAAGGAAGCGGGTTTGCTGTGGTGAAGCAGTCGTTCGTTCGTGTCACCGAACGGGCAGGAAAGAGTTCGCAAGCAGACCGTCCAGAAAGTAGAGGGGTCCCGCAGGTACAGCTAGAGTGCGTAGTCCACACCGCATATTATACCGTGAAACAAGGTGGCGTTCTTATGTTGGAAGAAAAGAGATTCCCACGTTAGAACTACTCATTGCAGCACGTGCGCTTGTGGGCATAAAACAGCACTCCAGTGACTAGCCAAGTTGTACGACTAGCCGCCCGCTCTCGCGGCGTCGCGGTGGGTGTCCTGCTGGTGCTAGCCACGGCTCAGCTTGCGGACTTCTTGAGCGCGAGCTGACAACGGACAAGGGTTGCGAGGATCGTTGCAAGCTCCAACTCAAAGCGTTGCCAGCTGCGCTGTTGCTCACCGGATGTGGCCGGCTAGAACCAGGATTTGAAGTCACGGTTGGGTAACCCGGTGCCCGCGCTCCGACAACCCTAAACAAAAATACCCCATGCAACGGCAGCCTCTTTGTTCCGAGTTCTGGTCCACAGTTCTTCGAGGGTCACTGCCCTTGGCAACTTTTGTCACAGTCCGCTCTCGTGAAAAAGAAGAAGAAGAAGAAGGGGCAAAAGGGAAGACAGGCCACCGAAAGAAAAGACCTGTTGGAAGGGAGAGCGAGAGAGAGGAAATCGATATGAATTTGGTTGGGTACGGGCATACTTCCTGAAGTAGGGCCACTGTTTGTGGAGTGAAGTGCTACGTCCACGTCGGCGTGTCTCAGGCTCAACCATCTCTGCTGTGTGTACTGAGGGGCGCGTCGTCAAGCTCAGGCTGTTTAGAGGCTCCTTCAGCGGTGGAATGCCGTGGTAGGGCTTGCGATTGGAAAGCTAGGAAACGCCAGGATAATAGGAATTAGTTTTGAACATCGGCAGATGATTCTGTTCAGTATTCCCGCTGACGAGCTCTGCGACTCGCAGGGGGAGACGGCGTCGCTCGCCTGTGTCGTTTAGAGTGAAAGTTCGCTTGAAACCCCGGGTTTTGAAGTTTTTGGGTGACCTTCGTCATTATGGGAGGACATCCTTTGTGCTCGAAGTGTACTTCAGCAGGGTGGTGGTGACACGAGGTAAGAGAATCAGTGTGTATCTCTTTGTTGTTGGTCGGCGTCACTCGCCTGTGTCTTTTAGCGTTTACTGTGGTTTAGAGTAGACTTTTCTTCGTGCAACTGCAAATATCTAGCTCATACACACCAGCACCCCCCCTGGTGCACCTGTGCGGCACATTTGTGATGACAGCGCAAACAATACTGAACCTCGCCGTTTTTAGAGTGAATAGTTCGCTTGAAACCTTTTTTTGGTCTCTTCTTTTTTAAGGGTTGGTTGCTGTTTTTTTTTTTTGATTCGAAGTGCGTTCAGTTCATGTCTCCCCTTCCTTGTCATTCGTTTGTCCTTCTCTTCCTGGCGGCAGAATGGACACACGGGACGGGAAGGCGAAAGAGTAACAAAAAAGGAAGAGGGAAAAAGAAGCCCGAAGTCGTGCCACAAGGAGGGCCTACCTTCCTTCCGCCAGTGCAATACTACCGTGCGACGATACGTGCAAAGATACATCACATACAACGTCACGCACGTATGCTTCACGTGGCATAGCTGGTTCTATGCGCGCCGCACGCCGTACATCACATTACGAATCGGCGAGCAAGACAGAGCGTGTCTGCTGACCCTGTCGGTCTGTCTACTATAGCTACGCAGCCTCCGATGGTTTGCACACGGACGAAAGGTCCAGCCGACTAAACATTTACTTCAGAAAGACACGTCTTCGGGGCGAGAAAAGGAATGGGGCGGAAGGTGAGCAAATTATATGGTTGTCGACGATCCCGTGGGACGTACAACTTGGTATTCTTCGACCTTTTGTTTGATTTGCGAGGTTCAGCTGCGTGTGGTTATTTATTTATTTTTTGCCGGGGGTTCTTTAGTAACGCTGCAACGCGTTCCTCTGCTGCCGACGCTCTCACAGTAGTACTTCACCAAGGCCCTGCAGGCGTCTCCGCCAAGAGACTTTTCCAGCTCGTTGACTACTCTTTGAGAGGCTCGTCGACAATTGACGTACAGCCATGTTCTCCCGTACAGAGCGGTTCCTGCCGAATGGTTGGACTTCATTCAACTGGCGAGCCATCCGGCGGGGCGACCACGGTGTGCACCTGGGGGAGGTAACACGAAAAGCTTGAAACAAACCGATCTCGCATTCCGGATCTCGTGTCTCCGAAGGAGTCTCCCACGAGGCCGAACGGACCGGCCGGCGTAACGCACTCTAGCTATACTTGAGATTTCGCCAGCTCGTTAACTTGTCTTCGAGAGGCTCGTCGACGATTGATGTACAGCCATTCTCCCGGACGGCGGAAACCTTGGGTGGGGGACGTTGTTAATGATCCTGGTGGAATCAGGGCCCCCTTGGGTGGTAGAACCTGCGCCGTGGTTCGGTTCTTTAAGCATAAGGCAGACCACCACCAGCGCCAATCTTGGGAGGGGGATGGGTTTGGGGGACGAAAAGAAGGGGTGGGGCATTTCTGTTCTGTTTCCGCCAGCCATCCCAGGTCGAGACGACACCAAGACGGTTTGCGGGACGTTGATGGGTGCTTCCGTTCACACTTCCAAATACCCGAGACTGGACGACGCATGCAACATTGCACCATTAGCCTAAGTTCAAGTATGCTGTGGAAAATATGGTAGAGGACAGCCAGCAGAAAGAGGCCGGTCGACCGCGCTGGCAATCCACCTAACCCTCTCGACACGTTCCTCTTTGTATCTTTGGCATCGTTCATTAACAACAGCAGTGCTGCAAGTGTCACATATGCCTCGCCGGGAGGTTCTTGAGTTTCAAATAGCTTCTGAAAGGCTTCCTCCGCGAGTTTCGTCAGTCTTAGGGAGCACTGGGTGCCGGCAAAGCCGCTTGCGCATAACGTTGTTTCTTCCCCGTACCACACTGCTCCTTCTTCTCGGCTCCACGTGCAAACGGCTAGTTCATATTGCTTTCGTTCGTGTTGTGTTCGTTGCTGACGGGCTTGCTTCAACCGCACTGCCCACACACCGACGGAAAGTCGGAGGCGATCTTAGACAAAGCGGCGGCCTCCGTGCTACCAGTGCCGATGAGGTACTCAACACGGGAGCCGCACGTGTAGCACTCACCGTTGTCGGTTGCACACGCGTTGCCGTTCCACTGACTCCCGCACGGGGCACAGTTGCCACACGCAGACGGGAACTCAGAAGCAACCTGCGCCCGGGACGCAATGCTCGACGATCCTTCAGTGATCAAGTACTCGATCCGAGCTCCACATGTGTAGCATTCGCTGTTGGCGCACGCGTTGCTGTTCCATTGAGAGCTGCACGTCGCCGCTGGTGGAGGCGTTGCCGGCGGCGGCGGCGGCGGCGGTGGTGGGTTGGAAGACCCGGCACAGGCACCACACTCAGTGGGGTACTCACCTGCAACGTACGACTTCGCCTGAGCGTCTGTCTGGCCTGTAGACTTCAAGTAATCGATGCGAGCACCACACGTGTAGCACTCGCCGGTGTCTGATGCACAAGCTTGGTTGTTCCATTGGGAGCTGCACGTCGCTGCTGGCGGCGGCGGTGGGTTTGAAGACGAGCAGCCTCCGCACTCAGTCGGGTACTCGTTTGCAACGTACGCCCGTGCCGCAGCGTCGGTTTGGCCTTCTCCGATCAAGTACGTAATGCGAGCACCGCAGGTGTAGCACTCGCCGGTGTCGGACTGGCACGCTTGGTTGTTCCATTGGGCACACTCGGAACCTGGCGGTGACGGCGTTGAAGGTGGCGCAGGAGGCGGCGAAGACGACGGCGGTACCACAACAGAATCCGGCGTCAAGTCGGGAGCAGCTCCGCTCAGCAACGTAGTTGACAGGTAGTTGCTTGCTACCGTCGCGCACCCTCTTCCGGTCGATGTGGAAGGGTTGCACTGGTAAACACGCACGTAGTCAACGTACATGAACTGCCCATTCGTAAATGCGGTAGCGTCGATACCTTTGTCGTTGACGTTGCTCGGCCAGTCTCCGCCGACCGCAAAGTTCAGCAACAAGTGGAACTTCTTGTTGAACGGAGAATCAGCGAATGTCGGCTTCCCGTTAACCTGGTGGAACCACCCACGGTGCTTCAGGCTCACAGGGTTCCCGTTGCTGTCGTAGTTGGCAGTGGATCGTTGCTGCGTCTGGTAGTGCGTTCCGTCGATGTACCAACGAATCTCTCCTTCCTCCCACTCCACAGCGTACGTGTGGTAGCCATCAGCAGGATTCGCACCGTTCGGCAGCAAGTACGCCGTGCCACTGTGCTTGTTGTTGGGCCACGGGTTTCCGTAGTGCAACGTTCCGAGGACATTTCTTTCCCCGCCGACTTTCAAGTTCACTGCCTCCATGATGTCGATCTCCCCCGACAGAGGCCAGATCCCGTAGTCGTTATCAGTCGGCAGCATCCAGAACGCGGGCCACGACCCTTGTCCGGAGGGAAGTTTGATTCTCGCTTCGAACTTGCCGTAGGTCCAGTCTCCGTTGTTCTTCGAGTTGAGTCTAGCCGAGCTGTACGGAAGTGTCTGCCCCGTAGCAGGCATTGCCTTGATCGTCAGCACGCCGTTCGAAACCCACGAGTTGCTGCTGCTCGATGTGTAGCACTGCTGCTCGTTGTTCCCACCGCCGTTGCAGTTCACTTCATGGTTCCACTTGTCAGAGTCGATCGATGTGCCGCTGAACTCGTCACTCCAAACCAACTGCCACGCCGCTTCGCAGTCTACCACCAACGCTGCAAAGACAGCGAGCGCGAGGCTCTTGGCCCTGAAGAGATTCATTTGGTCTGTATTCTGTTTGACCCTCTTTCTTTACCTGGAGTTCTTCCTTCCTGGGTTCAGAAAGACTTCTGTGTTACCACTCGAGCAACCCCAAGAGCTCTTGTGACCCCGAAACTGAGAACCAGTGAGGCTTGTCGAAACGTGACACGCACCAAACAATCGATCCTGTTTGACCTTCTTCACTTTCGAAGAACTCGGTTCTGCCCTGCCATGAATATAATATGAGTCGATGCCAAACCGCCCCCTGCCTTTCGTTCACTAATGAAGCAGAACATGCATAACAGTAGGTCACGGTCGAAGCGGCCCCAGTACTACCAACATGGTTTTGTGGCTGTGTGTGTGGCTGATTCATGGACTTGGCTTGGCTCTGCTAGCTAAGAGATAAGAAAGTTAAGCTTTCCCTCCTTCATGACTTGGTGACCTCAATCAACCTCGCATATCCCAAGGTACGACGCGACCTGATCACGTCCAACACGCCTTCGAGAATGCCGAGTGAATCCATGGCCAAGAGCTTGTCCAGATCCATGAAAGAGGACGTGATGGGCGCCAAATAGCCCTCCGAGTTGCGCTGGGTCGGAGGAGCGGCAAGCTCGTCGACTATGAGGTCGCCCCCGTAGGCGACCGTGACGAAAGGCGTAAACTCCGACGGCGGGGCATCACCGATGCCCCCATGGTGCAAAACCGCCTCCAAAAATGCCGAAGACGTGCCACTGCAGCAGAAACTTGGGTTGCTCCTCAGCCGCCAGACCTTCACAGCGTGGACCGCATGCGACGAAAAAAGGTGAGCCGAAGTAGAGAAAGAAACAGCAGAAACAGCGCGAAACCGGCCGTCAAACTAAGGCGGCGGTGGTTGGGAAAAGAAGAAAGGGAAAAAGAAAGTTGAAAAGCACGAAGGAAGCGGGTTTGCTGTGGTGAAGCAGTCGTTCGTTCGTGTCACCGAACGGGCAGCAAAGAGTTCGCAAGCAGACCGTCCAGAAAGTAGAGGGGTCCCGCAGGTACAGCTAGAGTGCGTAGTCCACACCGCATATTATACCGTGAAACAAGGTGGCGTTCTTATGTTGGAAGAAAAGAGATTCCCACGTTAGAACTACTCATTGCAGCACGTGCGCTTGTGGGCATAAAACAGCACTCCAGTGACTAGCCAAGTTGTACGACTAGCCGCCCGCTCTCGCGGCGTCGCGGTGGGTGTCCTGCTGGTGCTAGCCACGGCTCAGCTTGCGGACTTCTTGAGCGCGAGCTGACAACGGACAAGGGTTGCGAGGATCGTTGCAAGCTCCAACTCAAAGCGTTGCCAGCTGCGCTGTTGCTCACCGGATGTGGCCGGCTAGAACCAGGATTTGAAGTCACGGTTGGGTAACCCGGTGCCCGCGCTCCGACAACCCTAAACAAAAATACCCCATGCAACGGCAGCCTCTTTGTTCCGAGTTCTGGTCCACAGTTCTTCGAGGGTCACTGCCCTTGGCAACTTTTGTCACAGTCCGCTCTCGTGAAAAAGAAGAAGAAGAAGAAGGGGCAAAAGGGAAGACAGGCCACCGAAAGAAAAGACCTGTTGGAAGGGAGAGCGAGAGAGAGGAAATCGATATGAATTTGGTTGGGTACGGGCATACTTCCTGAAGTAGGGCCACTGTTTGTGGAGTGAAGTGCTACGTCCACGTCGGCGTGTCTCAGGCTCAACCATCTCTGCTGTGTGTACTGAGGGGCGCGTCGTCAAGCTCAGGCTGTTTAGAGGCTCCTTCAGCGGTGGAATGCCGTGGTAGGGCTTGCGATTGGAAAGCTAGGAAACGCCAGGATAATAGGAATTAGTTTTGAACATCGGCAGATGATTCTGTTCAGTATTCCCGCTGACGAGCTCTGCGACTCGCAGGGGGAGACGGCGTCGCTCGCCTGTGTCGTTTAGAGTGAAAGTTCGCTTGAAACCCCGGGTTTTGAAGTTTTTGGGTGACCTTCGTCATTATGGGAGGACATCCTTTGTGCTCGAAGTGTACTTCAGCAGGGTGGTGGTGACACGAGGTAAGAGAATCAGTGTGTATCTCTTTGTTGTTGGTCGGCGTCACTCGCCTGTGTCTTTTAGCGTTTACTGTGGTTTAGAGTAGACTTTTCTTCGTGCAACTGCAAATATCTAGCTCATACACACCAGCACCCCCCCTGGTGCACCTGTGCGGCACATTTGTGATGACAGCGCAAACAATACTGAACCTCGCCGTTTTTAGAGTGAATAGTTCGCTTGAAACCTTTTTTTGGTCTCTTCTTTTTTAAGGGTTGGTTGCTGTTTTTTTTTTTTGATTCGAAGTGCGTTCAGTTCATGTCTCCCCTTCCTTGTCATTCGTTTGTCCTTCTCTTCCTGGCGGCAGAATGGACACACGGGACGGGAAGGCGAAAGAGTAACAAAAAAGGAAGAGGGAAAAAGAAGCCCGAAGTCGTGCCACAAGGAGGGCCTACCTTCCTTCCGCCAGTGCAATACTACCGTGCGACGATACGTGCAAAGATACATCACATACAACGTCACGCACGTATGCTTCACGTGGCATAGCTGGTTCTATGCGCGCCGCACGCCGTACATCACATTACGAATCGGCGAGCAAGACAGAGCGTGTCTGCTGACCCTGTCGGTCTGTCTACTATAGCTACGCAGCCTCCGATGGTTTGCACACGGACGAAAGGTCCAGCCGACTAAACATTTACTTCAGAAAGACACGTCTTCGGGGCGAGAAAAGGAATGGGGCGGAAGGTGAGCAAATTATATGGTTGTCGACGATCCCGTGGGACGTACAACTTGGTATTCTTCGACCTTTTGTTTGATTTGCGAGGTTCAGCTGCGTGTGGTTATTTATTTATTTTTTGCCGGGGGTTCTTTAGTAACGCTGCAACGCGTTCCTCTGCTGCCGACGCTCTCACAGTAGTACTTCACCAAGGCCCTGCAGGCGTCTCCGCCAAGAGACTTTTCCAGCTCGTTGACTACTCTTTGAGAGGCTCGTCGACAATTGACGTACAGCCATGTTCTCCCGTACAGAGCGGTTCCTGCCGAATGGTTGGACTTCATTCAACTGGCGAGCCATCCGGCGGGGCGACCACGGTGTGCACCTGGGGGAGGTAACACGAAAAGCTTGAAACAAACCGATCTCGCATTCCGGATCTCGTGTCTCCGAAGGAGTCTCCCACGAGGCCGAACGGACCGGCCGGCGTAACGCACTCTAGCTATACTTGAGATTTCGCCAGCTCGTTAACTTGTCTTCGAGAGGCTCGTCGACGATTGATGTACAGCCATTCTCCCGGACGGCGGAAACCTTGGGTGGGGGACGTTGTTAATGATCCTGGTGGAATCAGGGCCCCCTTGGGTGGTAGAACCTGCGCCGTGGTTCGGTTCTTTAAGCATAAGGCAGACCACCACCAGCGCCAATCTTGGGAGGGGGATGGGTTTGGGGGACGAAAAGAAGGGGTGGGGCATTTCTGTTCTGTTTCCGCCAGCCATCCCAGGTCGAGACGACACCAAGACGGTTTGCGGGACGTTGATGGGTGCTTCCGTTCACACTTCCAAATACCCGAGACTGGACGACGCATGCAACATTGCACCATTAGCCTAAGTTCAAGTATGCTGTGGAAAATATGGTAGAGGACAGCCAGCAGAAAGAGGCCGGTCGACCGCGCTGGCAATCCACCTAACCCTCTCGACACGTTCCTCTTTGTATCTTTGGCATCGTTCATTAACAACAGCAGTGCTGCAAGTGTCACATATGCCTCGCCGGGAGGTTCTTGAGTTTCAAATAGCTTCTGAAAGGCTTCCTCCGCGAGTTTCGTCAGTCTTAGGGAGCACTGGGTGCCGGCAAAGCCGCTTGCGCATAACGTTGTTTCTTCCCCGTACCACACTGCTCCTTCTTCTCGGCTCCACGTGCAAACGGCTAGTTCATATTGCTTTCGTTCGTGTTGTGTTCGTTGCTGACGGGCTTGCTTCAACCGCACTGCCCACACACCGACGGAAAGTCGGAGGCGATCTTAGACAAAGCGGCGGCCTCCGTGCTACCAGTGCCGATGAGGTACTCAACACGGGAGCCGCACGTGTAGCACTCACCGTTGTCGGTTGCACACGCGTTGCCGTTCCACTGACCCCCGCACGGGGCACAGTTGCCACACGAAGACGGGAACTCAGAAGCAACCTGCGCCCGGGACGCAATGCTCGACGATCCTTCAGTGATCAAGTACTCGATCCGAGCTCCACATGTGTAGCATTCGCTGTTGGCGCACGCGTTGCTGTTCCATTGAGAGCTGCACGTCGCCGCTGGTGGAGGCGTTGCCGGCGGCGGCGGCGGCGGCGGTGGTGGGTTGGAAGACCCGGCACAGGCACCACACTCAGTGGGGTACTCACCTGCAACGTACGACTTCGCCTGAGCGTCTGTCTGGCCTGTAGACTTCAAGTAATCGATGCGAGCACCACACGTGTAGCACTCGCCGGTGTCTGATGCACAAGCTTGGTTGTTCCATTGGGAGCTGCACGTCGCTGCTGGCGGCGGCGGTGGGTTTGAAGACGAGCAGCCTCCGCACTCAGTCGGGTACTCGTTTGCAACGTACGCCCGTGCCGCAGCGTCGGTTTGGCCTTCTCCGATCAAGTACGTAATGCGAGCACCGCAGGTGTAGCACTCGCCGGTGTCGGACTGGCACGCTTGGTTGTTCCATTGGGCACACTCGGAACCTGGCGGTGACGGCGTTGAAGGTGGCGCAGGAGGCGGCGAAGACGACGGCGGTACCACAACAGAATCCGGCGTCAAGTCGGGAGCAGCTCCGCTCAGCAACGTAGTTGACAGGTAGTTGCTTGCTACCGTCGCGCACCCTCTTCCGGTCGATGTGGAAGGGTTGCACTGGTAAACACGCACGTAGTCAACGTACATGAACTGCCCATTCGTAAATGCGGTAGCGTCGATACCTTTGTCGTTGACGTTGCTCGGCCAGTCTCCGCCGACCGCAAAGTTCAGCAACAAGTGGAACTTCTTGTTGAACGGAGAATCAGCGAATGTCGGCTTCCCGTTAACCTGGTGGAACCACCCACGGTGCTTCAGGCTCACAGGGTTTCTTGGTATGGGGCGCAAGAAACCGCCGTGGATGGCCCGTGATACGTTCTCACTCTAACATGGCATGTTTTGGTAAAAAATACTCGACGTAGCTGCTTCGACTCCGAATGGAAGGGAGGAAATATAGAGGTTGAGGGGCAAATACAATCTGATTTGTTCTTCGCTTACACCACCGTGTGTTGTTTTCTCACCTCAGGACTTTGACCTGTTGTGTTTGTGTGATTTGTCGTGGAGGGGTAGACCCGCATGACCTCACGTCCGTTCAACACGTGGTTCGGTAGTTACAGCGCTTGGGATCCCTTCTGTACTTTGTCGGGCAGCATCGTCGAGCATTTTCTTTCAAGCTGGCGCTTATGTAAAAAAAAGAAACTGCCACACATCGTATACAGGGCGGTGGTGAGCTCATAGTTCCTTCGTTGTCGGAAAACGTAGAAATGCATAGTATTCTTTCAATTTGTTCTTCTACGAAAGCTGCGTCTCCTGCGTTTGCGGCAAGCCTATCCGGACATAACGGTGGCCGATGCCGAAAAAGACCGGCGCTTTGTGCGTGCCGGTTGATCGTTTTCTCACGTCACTTTCCGGCAAGGTATTCTGATCAACCACCAAAACACGCTGCCTACGTCTTTTTAGCCTGCCTGCACAATACATTGAAGGGCAACGCGCAAGATTGTTAGTATTAAAAACCCCGCGCGAACAATTTTCTTCCTGAAGGCTTTCTCGTGTTGGACTGCAGATGCTTTGAGGTATGTTGGTGTCCAGGTTTTCGTACGTCTCAACCGTGGCTAAGTGCGCAAACACTGCGAAGCTGGAAGCTCCAACCGAGGCTCAGCACCAGGACAAGACGGTGAGAAGGGCAGCGACGAAGGCGGGGAGAAGGTGGAAGACCGGCTGCGCGGCAGCGTTCGACAAGACGTCGGGGGCGGTGCCTTCGATCAAGCTTGCCACAGTCCCACAACCTTTTCCGGTGGCAGGATCGGCTGGGCACTGGTAAACACGTACGTAGTCAATGGACATGAACTGGCCATTCGCGAATGCGGCAGCGTCGATGCCCCTGTCGTGGGCGTTGCTCGGCCAGTCTCCGCCGACGGCAAAGTTCAGCAACAAGTAGAAGTTTTTGTCGAACGGCGAATTCGCGAACGTCGGCTTCCCGTCAACCTCGTGGAACCACCCACGGTGCTTCAGGCCCACAGGGTTCCCGTTGCCGTCGATTGCAACTGTGGACCGCCGCTGCGTCTGGTAGTGCGTGCCATCCACATACCAGCGAATTTCTCCCTCCTCCCACTCCACAGTGTACGTGTGGAAATCATCAGCAGGATTCGCACCGTGTGGCAGCAAGTACGTCGAGCCACTGTACTTGTTGTGGGGCCACGGGTTTCCGTAGTGCAACGTTCCGTGGATATTTCCTTCCCCGCCGGCTTTCAAGTTCACTGCCTCCATGATGTCGATCTCCCCCGACAGAGGCCAGGCTCCGTATTCGTTGTCAGTTGGCAGCATCCAGAACGCGGGCCACGACCCTTGTCCAGAAGGAAGCTTCATTCTCGCTTCGAACTTGCCGTAGGTCCAGTCTCCGTTGTTTTTCGAGCTAAGTCTAGCCGAGCTGTACGGAAGTGCCTGCCCCGTAGCAGGCATTGCCTTGATCGTCAGCACGCCGTTCGAAACCCACGAGTTGTTGCTGCTCATCGTGTAGCACTGCTGCTCGTTGTTGCCACCGCCGTCGCAGTTCACTTCGTGGGTCCACTTGTCAGAGTCGATCGATGTGCCGCTGAACTCGTCACTCCAAACCAACTGCCATGCGACAGTGGTCCGAGGAGGAAACGGCGGTGAAGGTGGCGTGGGTGTTGCAGGTGACGACGACGAAGGTGGCATTGATGCTGCAGGTAACGACGAAGGTGGCATTGATGCTGCAGGTAACGACGAAGGTGGCATTGATGCTGCAGGTGACGACGACGGTGGCATTGATGTCGCAGGGAGCGACGATGGTGAAGATGGCGTCGGTGTTTCAGGTGGTGATGTTGCAGGTGACTTTGACGTTGCAGGTGATGACGATGGTGAAGATGGCGTCGGTGTTTCGGGTGGTGATGTTGCAGGTGACTTTGACGTTGCAGGTGATGACGATGGTGAAGACGACGACGGTATTGCAGGTGTTGACGATGTTGGAGATGGCGTCGGTGTTACAGGTGATGACGATGATGGAGATGGCGTTGGTGTTACAGGTGATGGTGAAGGTAGAATCGATGTTGCAGGTGATGATGAAGGTGGAATCGATGTTGCAGGTGATGATGAAGGTGGAATTGATGTTGCAGGTGATGGTGAAGGTGGCATTGACGTTGCGGGTGAAGGTGAAGATGGTGTCGGCGATGAAGGTGGTGACGACGGCGGGATGGAAGAGCTACTGCAGCCACCACACTCACCCGGGAAGTCAGATGCTACAGTAGACTTCGCCGCAGCGTCTGGCAGGCCTGTAGATATCAAATACTCGATGCGAGCACCGCACGTGTAGCACTCGCCGTTGTCGGACTGGCACGCTTGGTTGTTCCATTGGGCACACTCGGAACCTGGCGGTGACGGCGTTGAAGGTGGAGCAGGAGGCGGCGAAGACGACGGCGGTACCACAACAGAATCCGGCGTCAAGTCGGAAGCAGCTCCGCTCAGCAACGTAGTTGACAGGTAGTTGCTTGCTACCGTCGCGCACCCTCTTCCGGTCGATGTGGAAGTGTTGCACTGGTAAACACGCACGTAGTCAACGTGCATGAACTGCCCATTCGCAAATGCGGCAGCGTCGATACCTTTGTCGTTCTCATTCTCTGGCCAACTTCCGCCGACAGCTAAGTTCAGCAACAAGTGGAACTTCTTGTCGAACGGCGAATCCGCGTATGTGGGTTTTCCGTTAACATGGTGGAACCACCCACGGTGCTTCAGGCTCACAGGGTTCCCGTTGCTGTCGTAGTTGGCAGTGGATCTTTTCTGCGTCTGGAAGTGCGCGCCATCCACGTACCAACGAATCTCTCCTTCCTCCCACTCCACAGCGTACGTGTGGTAGCCATCAGCAGGATTCGCATCGTTTGGCAGCAAGTACGTCGTGCCACTGTATCTGTTGTTGGGCCACCGGTTTCCGTAGTGCAACGTTCCGTGGAGAGTTCTTTCCCCGCCGACTTTCAAGTTCACTGCCTCCATGATGTCGATCTCCCCCGACAGAGGCCAGATCCCATAGTCGTTGTCCGTCGGCAGCATCCAGAACGCGGGCCACGACCCTTGACCGAATGGAAGTTTCATTCTCGCTTCGAACTTGCCGTAGGTCCAGTCTCCCTTGTTCTTCGAGATAAGTCTAGCCGAGCTGTACGGAAGTGACTGTCCCGTTGCAGGCATTGCCTTGATCGTCAGTACGCCATTCGACACAAACGAGTTATCAGAGCTCGCTGTGTAACATTGCTTCTCTTGGTTGCCGCCGCCGTCGCAGTTCTCTTCGTGAGTCCACTGAGAAGTGTCAATCGATGTGCCGCTGAACTCGTCATTCCAAACCAAGTCCCATTCGGCGAGACCGTCGGCTACCCACGCTGCAAGACAGACCAAAAACGCCGCACGACTTCTTTGGACGTGTCTCATTTTGTGACTTTTTTTCAAAAACTCGAATCGACGTCCGAGATAGGAGTATCGTCTCACCTAGTTCAGGGCATTCGAAAGTTTATACTTTGCTGCCGGGGAATAATGTTAGCTTGATGTTTAGCAGGGCATTGTCTCTCATGCATGTTTGATGCTAGGATATCAAGTCATCTGCAGAGAAAATGCCGATCCTTTTAGCTGTAACAAATACTGTCTCCAGGGAAGCAGAAATTGGTTGTCGCAAAAAATGAAGAAAAAGACCGCTCCGGGTCCAAGAACGTGACAGTCAACCACAGCTTGCAAAGCTTGAGTCGAAGGCAGCACAGTGCCCGCTCTGCCATGTGACTGACCATCTCGACGAGCTTGTGCTCAGCACGAGCACCACGACTTGATGCTTGAGTTTGATGATGGTTGGTGGCCACCTGACCCAAAGGACCGTGGCTCTGCAGTACCGCCGAGCTTGGCTTCCCTGTAGCAGGCTTTCCCCGGTACACGTCGCCGAAGAGAAAAGAAAAGAAAGGAGTGCAAGTGAGCCCAGATTTCCTTCTGTTCCGTAGTGGGCTGCAACTCATTTCTCCTCTGAAATAATTGGGCGCCGCTGCACTTATGTCCTTGTCCGTCTGTAGACTGCTTGAACACGACTACGAAGAAACTGCACAAGAAGATTCAGCGCCTGCGTGAGATCAAGATCTTGCCACGAGAAGCCTCTGTTCGTACAACAATCAGGCGAACGACGGTCAAGTCTTCTCCCTGCTCCAGGCATACCTCTGGGTTCTGCTTCACCCTCGACAAGCCCCTGTTTGTTAACCAGTACCTCAAGACTCAGATGTTCGATCTGACTTCAAACCTACCACGGGTTACTGGAAGTGTGAGTATCCAACTCATACTCCTCATCACGAAGTTAAGCCATTTTGACCTCCTATTGAAATCCTACAGAACTGCCCGAATGGGCGCAAGGGGGCAGAGGTCATGACAGGTCGTCTTGCAGCTCAACTTGCATCTGGAAAAACGGCTTGCTGCGGCACTACCTTTCCTTTGCAAGGCCTGTAAAGTCGCTATGCCGCGGTGTGAATTGGCAGTGCAACGTGCGTCGTCGAGAAGGAGTCGTGGCGACCCTAGAAGGTCCTTCTCCCACCTTGGGACTTGAGTAATCCCCCCCCAGGCCCATTACTTGCTCATTTTGCATTCGGTGGTCGTTCTGGGCGCCATTTTCACCAATTTTGGCGTCATACGCAGGTGCGCGGGTCCAAAGCCACCCCGGGAATCCCTGAAAGCGCGGAATAACGCCAATGATAAACTCCACACGAACCCCCACCTAAAATGGCTGGAGCCCCCAACTGCCCCTGGTGCCAAGCAGGAAGTTGCACGAGCATCGCCGCAGTGGGGGACCGACGTTTTGTCGCTCGTGCACTCTCGATGCTCTAGTCTCATAGAGGGCTGCGTTTCGCTGTCAATTGATCACGTCATGGAATGGGAATGGGTCAATGTCGCCGACAGTATCTTCGTCCATTTTTCCTTCTTGCTTTCATGTCATCAGAGACTGGAGAACTCGGAAACTGACTCAATCGGAAGGTGGAAAGGACCAGATGGCAAGCACGCACTCGGGTCGAAAAAAGACGGGAAACGGGGAGGCGGCAAAGACAGGAAAGCAAGCACGAACTGCGTCTAGAAAGACGCGGTTGCAGTCTGAAATTGGAATTGGAGGTGGAAGGCAAGCGCAGTAGAGCGCGGAAATGGTGAAACCGGTGGCGAACGAAGGCAGGCACGCACTACGTGAGCACTATAAAATGGAACTCAAGCCCCTCTGCTCTTTTTTCTGAAACTGGGAGAGGTGGCGAAGACACGAAGGCAGGTACGCACGAGGGGGTGAGCATCACAAAATGGAACTCAACTGCCCCCTTGCTTCTGATATGCATACCCCTGGCCTCCGGGAGGATGCATGTTTCAAAATAAATGGAAACACGTTTACGTTAACGGGCTCGCTGTGCACGGGATGAGAATCACGTGTGGACATTGCTGCATTCGGCTCTTCTGCGAAAGGTATGTGCGCACCGACGTTTCGCGGCATTTATATACGGCGAGGTCCAGCCTCAGAAGCTGGAGAGAAAGAGGGTGTGCCCGAGTCACACCCGAAAAGCGGGTGTGCTACCAGAACGTGTGGAAATCCACATCCGAAAAGCGGGTGCGATACCCGCCTTTCTGACTCCAGCTCTAACTCCAGCCTCTGAGGCCGGACTCCGCCGTGTTGTTGTTTCTAAGACGTCTCGGGACAGGGCGGAACGGTACACCGCACCTCTCCGAGACAGGCTCAGAACCAGGACAACACAATGAGAAGAGCTGCAGCGAGGGCTGGGAGAAGGTGGAAGACCGGCTGCGCGGCAGCGCTCGACGGGGGTGCAAAGACATCGGGGGCGGTGCCGTCAACTACGCTTGCCACGGTTGCACAACCTTTTCCAGTCACGGGGTCGGTCGGGCACTGGTAAACACGCACGTAGTCAACGGACATGAACTGGCCATTCTCGAACGCAGTAGCGTCGATCCCCCTGTCGTGGGCGTTGCTCGCCCACTCTCCGCCGACGGCGAAGCTCAGCAACAAGTGGAACTTCTTGTTGAACGGAGAATTCGCGTACGTCGGCTTCCCGTCAACCTCGTGAAACCACCCACGGTGCTTCAGGCTCAAAGAGTTCCCGTTGCCGGATGTGACTGTCGACCGCCGCTGTGTCTGGTAGTGCGTGCCATCCACGTACCAGCGAATCTCTCCCTCCTCCCACTCGATGCTGTACACGTGGTAATCATCAGCAGGATTCTCATCATTCGGCAGCAAGTACGTCGAGCCACTGTACTTGTTGTGGGGCCACGGGTTTCCATAGCTCAACGTTCCGTGGAGATTTCCTTCCCCGCCAACTTTCAAGTTCACTGCCTCCATGATGTCGATCTCCCCCGACAGAGGCCAGGCTCCGTATTCGTTGTCAGTCGGCAGCATCCAAAACGCGGGCCACGACCCTTGTCCAAAAGGAAGCTTCATTCTCGCTTCGAATTTGCCGTAGGTCCAGTCACCCTTGTGCTTCGAGTGAAGTCTAGCCGAGCTATACGGAAGTGACTGCCCCGTAGCAGGCATGGCCTTGATCGTCAGCACGCCGTTTGACACAAACGAGTTGTTAGTGCTCGATGTATAACACTGTTGCGCGTAGAGGCGACCGCCATCGCAGTTCACTTCGTGAGTCCACTTGTCAGTGTCGATCGATGTGCCGCTGAACTCGTCACTCCAAACCACCTTCCACTCAGCTGGAAGCGACGGTGAAGCTGGCGTCGGGGTTGAAGATGGTGTCGGCGTTGCAGGCGACGGCGGTGGAAGTACTGGTGGTGCAGGTGATGCCGACGGTTCTGCTGTTGCAGGTGCTGACGACGGTGCTGTTGTTGCAGGTGCAGACGACGGTGCTGCTGTTGCAGGTGCTGACGACGGTTCTGCTGTTGCAGGTGCTGACGACGGTGCTGTTGTTGCAGGTGCAGACGACGGTGCTGCTGTTGCAGGTGCTGACGACGGTGCTGCTGTTGCAGGTGCAGACGACGGTGCTGCTGTTGCAGGTGCTGACGACGGTGCTGCTGTTGCAGGTGCTGACGACGGTGTTGCTGTTGCAGGTGCTGACGACGGTGTTGCTGTTGCAGGTGCAGACGACGGTGCTGCTGTTGCAGGTGCTGACGACGGTGTTGCTGTTGCAGGTGCAGACGACGGTGTTGCTGTTGCAGGTGCTGACGACGGTGTTGCTGTTGCAGGTGCTGACGACGGTGCTGCTGTTGCAGGTGCTGACGACGGTGTTGCTGTTGCAGGTGCTGACGACGGTGCTGCTGTTGCAGGTGCAGACGACGGTGCTGCTGTTGCAGGTGCTGACGACGGTGTTGCTGTTGCAGGTGCTGACGACGGTGTTGCTGTTGCAGGTGCTGACGACGGTGCTGCTGTTGCAGGTGCTGACGACGGTGCTGCTGTTGCAGGTGCAGACGACGGTGTTGCTGTTGCAGGTGCTGACGACGGTGCTGCTGTTGCAGGTGCTGACGACGGTGTTGTTGTTGCAGGTGCAGACGACGGTGCTGCTGTTGCAGGTGCTGACGACGGTGTTGTTGTTGCAGGTGCAGACGACGGTGTTGCTGTTGCAGGTGCTGACGACGGTGCTGCTGTTGCAGGTGCTGACGACGGTGTTGTTGTTGCAGGTGCAGACGACGGTGCTGCTGTTGCAGGTGCAGACGACGGTGTTGTTGTTGCAGGTGCAGACGACGGTGCTGCTGTTGCAGGTGCTGACGACGGTGCTGCTGTTGCAGGTGCTGACGACGGTGTTGTTGTTGCAGGTGCAGACGACGGTGCTGCTGTTGCAGGTGCAGACGACGGTGTTGTTGTTGCAGGTGCAGACGACGGTGCTGCTGTTGCAGGTGCTGACGACGGTGCTGCTGTTGCAGGTGCAGACGACGGTGTTGTTGTTGCAGGTGCAGACGACGGTGCTGCTGTTGCAGGTGCTGACGACGGTGTTGCTGTTGCAAGTGCTGACGACGGTTCTGCTGTTGCAGGTGCTGACGACGGTGTTGCTGTTGCAAGTGCTGACGACGGTTCTGCTGTTGCAGGTGCAGACGACGGTGCTGCTGTTGCAGGTGCAGACGACGGTGTTGCTGTTGCAGGTGCTGACGACGGTGTTGCTGTTGCAGGTGCTGACGACGGTGCTGCTGTTGCAGGTGCAGACGACGGTGTTGTTGTTGCAGGTGCAGACGACGGTGCTGCTGTTGCAGGTGCTGACGACGGTGTTGCTGTTGCAAGTGCTGACGACGGTTCTGCTGTTGCAGGTGCTGACGACGGTGTTGCTGTTGCAGGTGCTGACGACGGTTCTGCTGTTGCAGGTGCAGACGACGGTGCTGCTGTTGCAGGTGCAGACGACGGTGTTGCTGTTGCAGGTGCTGACGACGGTGTTGCTGTTGCAGGTGCTGACGACGGTGTTGCTGTTGCAAGTGCTGACGACGGTTCTGCTGTTGCAGGTGCTGACGACGGTGTTGCTGTTGCAGGTGCTGACGACGGTGCTGCTGTTGCAGGTGCAGACGACGGTGCTGCTGTTGCAGGTGCTGGCGGCGGCGGGTTCGAAGATCTACAAGCACCACACTCAGCGGGGAAATCATCTCCTATGGTAGACTTTGAAAAGGCTTCTGTGTAGCCTTGGGTCATCAAGTACTCGATGCGAGCACCACACGTGTAGCACAATTGCGGGTTCTCACACGCTTGGTTGTTCCATTGATCATCGCATGTCGTTCCACTAGGAGGTGACGGTGGCGTCGGTGGCGTCGGTGGCGCAGGTGGTGCTGGTGTTGCAGGTGATGACGGCGGCGGGTTCAAATTTTTACAAGCGCCACACTCAGCGGGAAAATCATCTCCTATAGTAGACCTTGAAAAGGCTTCTGTGTAGCCTTGGGTCATCAAGTACTCAATGCGAGCACCACACGTGTAGCACAATTGCGGGTTCTCGCACGCTTGGTTGTTCCATTGATCATCGCATGTCGTTCCACTAGGAGATGACGGTGGCGGTGGTGCAGGTGGTGCTGGTGTTGCAGGTGATGAAGGCGGTGCTGCTGTTGCAGGTGATGAAGGCGGCGAAGGTGGTGCTGGTGTTGCAGGTGATGACGGCGGCGGGTTCGAATTTCTACAAGCACCACACTCAGCGGGAAAATCATCTCCGACGGTAGACTTTGAAAAGGCTTCTGTGTAGCCTTGGGTCATCAAGTACTCAATGCGAGCACCACACGTGTAGCACAATTGAGGGTTCTCGCACGCTTGATTGTTCCATTGATCATTGCACGTCGTTCCACTAGGTGAAGGCGGCGCAGGAGGTGGCGAAGACGACGGCGATACGACCACGGAATCCGACGTCAAGTCGGGAGCAGCTCCGCTCACTAACGTAGTTGACAGGTAGTTGCTTGCTACCGTTGCACACCCTCTTCCGGTCGATGTGGAGGGGTTGCACTGATAAACACGCACGTAGTCAACGTACATGAACTGACCATTCGCAAAGGCGGAAGCGTCGATACCTCCGTCGTTAGCGTTGCTCGGCCAGTCTCCGCCGACAGCTAAGTTTAGCAACAAGTGGAACTTTTTGTCGTACGGCGAATCCGCGTATGTCGGCTTCCCGTTAACCTGGTGGAACCACCCACGGTGCTTCAGGCTCACAGGGTTCCCGTTGCTGTCGTAGTTGGCTGTGGATCTTTGCTGCGTCTGGAAGTGCGCGCCATCCACGTACCAACGAATCTCTCCTTCCTCCCACTCTACAGTGTACGTGTGGAAATCATCAGCAGGATTCGCCCCGTTCGGCAGCAAGTATGTCGCGCCACTGTGCTTGTTGTTGGGCCACGGGTTTCCGTAGTGCAACGTTCCGAGGACATTTCTTTCCCCGCCGACTTTCAAGTTCACTGCCTCCATGATGTCGATCTCCCCCGACAGAGGCCAGGCTCCGTATTCGTTGTCAGTCGGCAGCATCCAAAACGCGGGCCACGACCCTTGTCCGGATGGAAGTTTCATTCTTGCTTCGAACTTGCCGTACGTCCAGTCTCCGTTGTTCTTCGAGTTAAGTCTAGCCGAGCTATACGGAAGTGACTGTCCCGTAGCAGGCATTGCCTTGATCGTCAGCAAGCCATTCGACACAAACGAGTTATCAGTGCTCAATGTGTAACATTGCTGCTCTTGGTTGCCGCCGCCGTCGCAGTTCACTTCGTGATTCCAATTGGAAGTGTTGATTGCCGTGCCGCTGAACTCGTCGCTCCAAACCAGCTCCCATGCGGCCAAACTGTCAGCCACCCACGCTGCAAGGCAGAAGAAAAACGCTGCATGGCTTTTTCGGGCTTGGTTCATTTTGTGTGGATAGACGTCTTTTACGTCGAATCGACACCCAAGTATACGCTGGAATGTGCGTCTCTCCTGCTAGGTAGGGCCTCCCCGGGAGTCCTAGTTTCAAGGTTTTCAGAGTTAAATTTCGCTTGAGAATCCGGGACTTTAGAGTCTCCGGGCAGCTAATACGCATTAGGGGGTTGGGAGGGGCCAGAAAGCGGAACGAATGGCTGTTTTCTCATATCCTCAGTAAGGGTGGTTTAAGGCCAGAGCATAAGAACCAGCCTGGAGGTGCCCAGAACTGTGTCAAACATGTGATTTCGCCCCTTCGACCCGTCCACATAAACATGGTTATGTCGATATCCCAGCAGCGGTCAGATATCAATCGGTCGGAAATAGCTATTTATTCACCGAGAGAAAAGTTGTTTTCTTGCACGAGGGTTTTCCAGATTGCCACGAGAGCCCGTAGGGCTCGAGTGGCAATCTGGAAAACCCGAGTGCAAGAAAACAACGTTCTCGAGGTAAGAAGATAGCTTTACTGCCAGGGGCAACTTACTTTTCTGCACCACGAGTGAGCTACACGGCCAGCCAACGCTGTGTCGACAACATCGTAGTAGGTGCAGGTTTGACTCCTAGCTTTTGCAAATCTGCTTGCCAGGTTGATGTACAGATGTGCTTTCCAATTTCAAGTAGCAACCTCGTGGACTTGGCCTGTTTTCTCTTCCGATTGTCAAACTTATCACTCATTCTTCGCATTTGGTCCATGTTTGCGGGCCCGGCAGGTCTGCAGGCGGGGAGCATGGTGTGGCAAAAAATGCTCTCGTTGAGGTAGATTCTTCGCGGATTGCCCGCTTTTTCCCCCTTAAGATGTCAGTATGACAGGCTATTTACCACTGGAAACCAGTTTTGCTTGGAGTGTAAGAAAAGTAGCTTGGAGTGTAAGAAAAGTAGCTTGGAGTGCAAGAAAAGTAGCTTGGAGTGTAAGAAAAGTAAGCTTGGAGTGTAGAAAAGTAGCTCACGGTGATGCAGAAAAGTAAATTGCCCGGCAGTAATAGCTATTTATTCACCGAGAGAAAAGTTGTTTTCTTGCACGAGGGTTTTCCAGATTGCCACGAGAGCCCGTAGGGCTCGAGTGGCAATCTGGAAAACCCGAGTGCAAGAAAACAACTGCTCGAGGTAAGAAGATTGCTTTACTGCCGCATCACCTGACTTTTATGCGTCCGAGAGAGCTACACACAGGGGGTAACGGGGGGGGGGATGCCGAAGGCTAAGAAAGATGTCGCAGACGAAGCCCAACTGGCTCGTGAGGATATCCTCGCCTCAGCAAGTCGGGACAAGTACGAACGAAAATACAACGAGCTTGTCGCGTTCACGCGCTCGAAGAGACGGGTGAGAGCCAAGGACCCACGGCCTACTGAAGATGACATATGTCTCTTCTTGAAGCATCTCCGACAAGCGGGCATACAAGCCTAAGAGCTTGTGGTCTTGCTACAGCATGATCGGGGGAAGATCCTCCTCCTCCGACACAGCATTTCTATCAAAGACTGGCCAAGGCTGCAGGACCAGCTCAAGAAGTACGAGAGAGAGGGCGCTGCTCCGACGAAGGCGGAGCCATTCAAGCAGAGTGACCTGACGACAATATTTTCGACGCCTGCTGCTGCTGACGATCATTCCTGGATTCGCGACCTTGCCTTGGCCACAGTCGTCTACTTCGGCGGCCTAAGAATGGGAGAGGCCCATGATCTGCGTCTCCGCGACATCGAAGAGTGCGATTCTGGCTTTGGTGGCTACTGGGTGGTTGTGAAGAGGGGGAAGCAGAAAACCGCCCCCAAGACGACCAGGTTTCTCGTGCCTGCCGGGCCTTCAGGACGCCTTTCCGACTACCTGTCAGCAGTCAAGACGTTGCTCAAACCGGAAGATCCTCTGTTTTGCGCTGTGAACTGGAGCACATCTGCGAAAGGAATCAGCAAAGGTTTCAAGAAGGCGCCTCTGGGGGTCAACCTCATGAGAGAGGTTCCACGAAAGTTGGCTGTGCGTCTGGGTGTCGAAGACACCTCTCGGTTCACAGGTCATGCGTTGCGCCGATCGGCTGCATGTTATCTAAGTGAGGGTGGCAAAACTATCCCTGAGCTCCAAGCATTCTTCGGTTGGCAGAGCACCAAAACTGCCCAAGAGTACATCGACCAGACTGCCAAGGCCGCAACTCAGATTGCTGGTACTCTGCTTGGTGGTAATCACCAATCCATCGCTCTGACAAACCAATCTACTGCTTGTGTGCCACCCACAGTACCAACAACAGCCCCAGCTTCAGTCCAAGCCCCTGTTGTGTACAACATCACGGTCGGTTCGCAATGCACGCTGAACTTCGGAAGCCAGCCAGGTTTCCTTGGCAGAAGAGGTCGCTGACCCCTCCGATTCCTGCAGCGAATAAGCCGGTCTCCCCGCCAGACTCCCTGCCTTTCAAATTCTTCTTCATTTAGCTCACTTGAGCCAGATCATAATACCGCTTCAACCTTCTCCGTTTCTGTTCTTGGCCTGTAATCTTCACGCGAATGCACCCGGGTTGTCCACGAATGCACCTGGGTTGCCCCAGAATCCACCTGGTTGCCCACGAATCCACCCGGGTTGCCCACTGATTGCCCACGAATCCACCTGGAAACCAAAACTGCTTTGCGTGCAAGAAAAGTAGTTATGCGTGCAAGAAAAGTAGTTATGCGTGCAAGAAAAGTAGCTCTCGAGGATGCAGAAAAGTCAGGTGACAGGCAGTAAAAACCTTTTTTCGATATCGAAATATTTTTTCTCGATATTATCTGGAGTTTTATGTCAGCTAAATCCGACCAAAGCCTTCGTGGGCTTCGCAATTCGACACAAACAGGAGTAATTCTCGTTTTGTCCGGCGAGCGCTTTAGCGGAACTGATGTGAGAGCGAGCACGAAGAGGACGGATGCGCGATCTGTCTAACCACCTGCGAACGTAGGCGATGCCCCACCTGCTGCGTTGAGAATACTCCGCGAAAAGCAAACGGATGCCCCACACGTGCTGCGTTGAGAACACTCCGCAAGAAGCACGTCTGAATGCCCCACCTGTTGCGTTGAGAACACTCCGCACACGTCGGATGCCCACCTGCTGCGTTGAGAACACTCCGCGAAAAGCAAACGGATGCCCCACACGTGCTGCGTTGAGAACACTCCGCAAGAAGCACGTCTGGATGCCCCACCTGTTGCGTTGAAAACACTCCGCACACGTTGGATGCCCACCTGCTGTGTTGAGAATACTCCGCGAAAAGCAAACGGATGCCCCACACGTGCTGCGTTGAGAACACTCCGCAAGAAGCAAAACGGATGCCCTGCATGCTGAGTTGAGAACACTCCGCAAGAAGCACGCCTGGATGGCCCGCCTGCGGCACTGAGAACACTTCGCAAGAAGAATTTGAGGACGCTCAGTCGAGGCACGGTGCCCGTGTCGAACTCCCCGCTGTGCAACACCTAGCCGCCCCACGCCCGGAGAGCGTGGGTGACCTTTCTTTCTCTCTTCGTTTTCTCTTCTTCCCTCCAGTTCGGAACGGCGACTAGCATCCTGTGGCGCGAGAGGGGACCGCTACGCGCCACGAGTGCACACGGAAGCCCGCCCACTCGTTTATTTACTCGGCGGCGGATGTCGTGTCCACCGCGGGTCCCGACGTCGAGTCGCACGTCTGCCCGCTGGATGATCGTAGTGTTTATGTGACCAAACGGACAGGAAAAAGAAAGGTACGATCTCAGAAGGCGATAAGGAGGATGGCGATCCCGGACTCCTTCTGGACTGCGCACACACCGAAGGTGCCGCCAACCTGCCCGCCAGGATTCCCCCGAAGCTGAAGACGGCGGCGAAGAAGTGGCTTCGCCAGCAGGAGTCGGTAGAGTGCGCGAGGGCGAGGCGGAGTAAGGAGGAGGCGTCTTCTCGGCCGGCCCAACTTCCCAGGAGGGTCCTGGACGTCGAGACGCAGCTCGACGTGTACGGGCTGTCCGCCTTGCCAGATTTTTTAAAACCCACATACACGCAGCTCAACGCCTTTCAGAAGAAAGGGGAGGACGCCCCTGACCTGCTCCTCCCCTTTGTGGACGTCTCACGACCCCCTTTCTCACAGGATGGCTGGACCCACGGCGGTGAGACGGAGGAGAGCGGCTTCGTCTTGACCGAGTCGGGAGCTTTGCAGAGGAAGGAGGCTAGGGGCAGGGAGGACGCACCCCTGTCCCACCTGGCAGTCTCCCTGCAGCGGCTTTTGGTGGCGGCCGCATTGACGGGAGCTCTTGGCCCCAGACCCCTTATCTTCGTTATGTCGTACCCTGCCATAGTGACGAATATCGCCTGCAGGTACAGGCTTCACGTGGCGAGGGAGTATGATCGGAGGCTGCGCAGCGTTCAGCTCGCCAGCGCCAGACGGCCGAGGCAGGGCGAGCAACCGGACGCCGAGGTCGTCCGGCTGCTGACGCAAGAGAACAGCGGCATCCTGCTGGGTATCCAGTCTTTCGCCTTGGAGAAGCAGCAGGACCGCCACCGGCAGCCCTGCGCAAGACCCTGGAAAGGCTTTCTCCATCCGCAGGCAGAGAATTTTCTTCGGCAAGCCGCCGCAGGCCGACCCCTCAAGGAAGGGACGCGAGGCACAGCACGGCCCACCAACGAAGAGGGCCAGGGCCGACACTGGTAAGTGACTTCCCGTGTCAGCAGGAGCGGACACCCCTCCCTCCCCCTCGCCGCTCAAGTCACTGGACGCGGGGGGGGCGGACTCGAAAATGCGGTTCTTTCTTTCCTCCCTTGACGCTGAGCCACCTTCACCATCGGTTGCCACTCTGGACCCGGAGCTGAGATCGGCGATATCATTCAATGCCTCGAACTCGGTGGAAGAAAGCCAAAGGTATCGCTCGGAGTTCCTCTTGAGGTGGAGGAGGCGGGCCTTGGAGATGGGGGGCGAGCCGAAGGGACCGTGCAACGTGACGCTTCTGTCAGAGATGATGCGGTACACCGGGATCGAAGGCATGGATGACCTGATAACGCACCTGAAAGACGGTTTTCCCATGTCGGGTGTTTTGTCCTATGACGCCATCTATGAGAGAGGGCCGGCGACCACACCGGAGCTTTCGGTAAGAACTCCTGGCGCGTCAGCAGGATGTCCTTGCCAGGACGAAGAAAGCCATACGGTGCCGAAGCGGATCGCAGTCAAAGAGTTTTTAGAGAGTGTCAAGCAGCGTACCTCTTCCAAAGCAGTCACGCCGAAGCGCGCTCACAGTCAATGGGTATCCCAAAGCAGTCACGCCGAAGCGCGCTCACATCAATGGGTATTCAGTCAGAGTCACAGAAACCACGCCGGCCTCAAGAGATGCAGCCGAGAACACCCGCTGCACCCGGTACTCTGCTCCCGGTCGAAGTCAGTTCCGGGAAGCGACAGTCGCGAGACACCAAAACAAAATCGAAGGATACTGTTTGGTACGCTTCGCTCCTGACGACGCTTGCACGAAATTAGCTGGCATTAAACTTCCATTAAATTGACATGAGCCTCTCAAGAGAATTTAACGATATATCAAAAGATATCGAAAGAACTATCGAAGTGTGAATATGTGCACAAGGCTCGTTGTTGGATCTGCGACTGGTGTGTGCTGATTGTTTGAAGTGCTGCACGGAGCTGTGTCCGGGTCCGTTTTTGGAGCACTGTGCGCTCCGTATCTGACCTGCCTCGATGAAGGTTGTGCCTGGACGAGTATCTATGCCTGCACGCCTGGTTCTACTGCTGTGAAAACATGGTGTTGGTGCTGCCGGAAGCAGCAGAGGACGAGTGGGAACCTGCATCACTGGCATCAAGCGAAGGTCGGAAAGACGGCACCGACGCAAGCGAATACGCGACAAACGATCTCCGCGTTCGCATCGAAGTCGGAATCTGAAAGACGTGAAGGAGAATCCATCCAGTCGCGCGGGCAGACGACCCCACACAGGACAACTCGGCCATCGCTCGCGCCGTGAAAAAAGAGCTATCGACACGCAACCGAACCTGGACGAGCAGTCGAAGGAGAAGCAAAGCACCGAGCGTGCTCCTGAACGCGACGATCAAGACAAGATGAAAATGAATACATGAAGATGAAAGCATGACACATCACGTGCGAAGAGATATAACCGTGACGCCGGCGATGCAGATTATCGCCCATATTATTTGCATTCTAACCCAAACCACCGCTGCGAACCAATGCCTCCTGGAACAAGAACAGAACGGAGGAATGTTTGTTGACAGGGGTATCGGAGGCTCTGGCGGAGTAGGCCTACAGCAGAACTAGACGGATGCTGAAGGCAGCTTGGTGCACGCATACTCTCCTCGAAAGTGTGAACCTTGTTTTGCCCCGGTACAGTGAAAGAAGTTTTAGGCACCGTCTCGGGAAGCCGCACCAAGGACGTCCTTGGCGACGCAGAAAACGTCGAGGCCGGGGACACAGAGAGGAGGGCGACGTTGGGGTAGCGCGACCAAACAGAAGGTTTTTGCGGTGTCGCGTGTGTGGCCCAAGCCGCCTTGATGTACTCTTTCTCCTCGTCGGAGAACTTGTCGGGAAGGGATCCCGTTATGCCTTCCAAGCGTTCCACACTTCTTTTCAGACTTTCATCCCGCACGGGTCGAGGTGGCGAACTGCACACCAGAACCAGTATCAGCTTTCCTCCGCCACGACAGCCTAGTACCCTTTGTATGAGTCCAGAAAAGTGCTTGCGAGGGGGGCAGCTGCTGGTAGGGTTATCCTGGGGTTAGGGTCTTCGGATCCGACACTGCGTGTTTCTGTGTTTCACAATCAGGTGCAGTAGCGGTGCCGTCACCACCAACGTCAAGAACCAACGTCAAGAACCAACGTCAAGAACCAACGTCAAGAACGACCCTTCAATGGCTAACAGCTGCACTGATACTAGCAAGCGTGTTTGTCCTATCGATAAACCGAATCGATACCGCTAGCCAGAAGAGTCAGATGATGGCCGAAGTGCGCTACCGATACGGGCCCATTGAAGAAGACTTCAAGGCCAGTGTACCTGCGTACGTGCACGAGACCCGTGTCCTGTTTTCTGTCTTGGACAGACTCTTCCCTGTGCCGAAGGACTCGAGACAAATCCTACAGGTTGCCCATCAACTGCTGGTTCGCCTCGAGGCCCTAAGAATCCGCAAGCTGCAGGGTATGCCTCAACAACTGGCTTGGGAGTCCAAGCTGCAGTTGGTAGATGCCTCTGAGTTCTCTCGCACAGTGTTAAGAAACGCCCTGCGAGCTGTCGAGGTGGCCAACGAGGAGGACAGGAGGAGGAGGAACACGGACGGGCTCAAGAGAGCCTCGTCCGAAGGTGAATTCTCCAAGAGGAGAAGGACCGAAACCCTCTCGAAGTCGGGAAACGGGCGGAAGTCCGTATGAACGACACCCCCCGCGCCGAGTCCTTTCCAACCGCTGAAGCGGAGTCGGGGCCGCCCCCAGAAGGCCGACTACCTGATCAGCCCCGAGGCTGTCCAGGGGCTGCGTCAAGAGACGTTGGGAACGCTGGCCGAGTGTTACAAAGACACCACCTCCTCGGCTATGACGTCGGTGGTAACTCGGGCTCAGTTATTCATTCAGCAGCTACGACAGTTGGACCCGGAAACCTCAGGTTTCCTCATGCGGCTGCAACGAAAGATCGATGCGAAGGAAATCCAACCAGGCTCAGCCAGCCAGTACGTGACATACTGGATGATGGCCGATATCCCCCCTCTAAAGGCTTTTCGAAAAGCACTGCACTTGAAGGAGAGAGAGCTCGAGAGAAGGGAGCTCCTGGAGACGAAACTGGTCTCCAAGAGCCAGGTTCTTGGACTGGTGGCGAAATCCACAGGGTTATACAAGGTGGCGTTGGCCACCCAATGGAGCCTCGCGTCTCGTTTTGTGGACCTGGAACGTCTACAGGTCGGACACATAAAGGAGAAACAAGAGTTTTTCCTCGTACTTCTCGTAGGGGGGAAGACCGACCCTACGCACCAAGGTCAAGGGATCCTCATACCGAAGACGGGATGGGTGTTCCAGACCGTGATCAGCTGGTGGAGACGACAAAGATCAACTCTCCTACTTCCGGGCCTAAGCATCGCAGCCTACAACAAGTGGCTCAGACACCATCTTGGGATCACCAGTCACATGATTCGCCACAGTGCACTCACCGAGATCGCCCGGGTGGGTGGCGAACAAGCGGCACAAGCAATGGGGAGACACGTAGACGTGAAGAACGTGAGGTCTATACCCCGATGGAGACTTGGGAGTCGACGAGCGGAACAATCCAGGGGGCCGGAATTCTGCAGTAGGTTTCGACCGCCCCTTCTGGGCTCCTAATGTGGCCCGCAGCTTAAGTAAACTGCATACATACGATTACGCCATGAGGTGGGTGGACCACGAGAGTGCCTCGTCGACAGCATCACTGAATCGTGGGTGGACACTGACTTGTTGCTACGAGACTTCCCTGCCTTAGAGATCAATTTGAAGTGGTTTCAAAATCCCGCTTTCCTTGAGGATATCCTGTCGACCGAGTTCAAGAACGCCCCAGGCCCCCCTAACACTAAGTTGGAACAGCACCTTAAAATACTAGAGGAAATCAGTCTCTGTGAGGCGGTTCCCCGGTCGGAGGCGGAAAGATCCTGGTTCCACGGCGCCTTCACAGTTGCCAAAAAGAAGGCCGGGGTACTCAGGTTCATTCTCTCCTGCAAGGGTGTGAATGAAGCGGTGAGAATGTCGGGACACCCGGTTCCGCCATGCCACCTTCCCTCGTACAACTCAATGCTGCTGAAACTCATGCAATGTAACTTCGTTTGCGAGAATGACGCGAAGGGTTTCTTTTATCAGTTTTTGCTGCCGGCCTCAGTGAGAAGGTTTTTCTCGTTCAGAGTCGGGCCTTCGAAGCCGAGTTAACCTGCTACCTATGGGTTACTCGCCAGCTCGATGTGTCGAAAGGTATCGATTCGGTTTATCGATAGGACAAACACGCTTGCTAGTATCAGTGCAGCTGTTAGCCATTGAAGGGTCGTTCTTGACGTTGGTTCTTGACGTTGGTTCTTGACGTTGGCTCTTGACGTTGGTTCTTGACGTTGGTGGTGACGGCACCGCTACTGCACCTGATTGTGAAACACAGAAACACGCAGTGTCGGATCCGAAGACCCTAACCCCAGGATAACCCTACCAGCAGCTGCCCCCCTCGCAAGCACTTTTCTGGACTCATACAAAGGGTACTAGGCTGTGGTGGCGGAGGAAAGCTGATACTGGTTCTGGTGTGCAGTTCGCCACCTCGACCCGTGCGGGATGAAAGTCTGAAAAGAAGTGTGGAACGGCCATGCCCTTGGAAGGCATAACGGGATCCCTTCCCGACAAGTTCTCCGACGAGGAGAAAGAGTACATCAAGGCGGCTTGGGCCACACACGCGACACCGCAAAAACCTTCTGTTTGGTCGCGCTACCCCAACGTCGCCATGATTGGGCCTCCTCTCTGTGTCCCCGGCCTCGACGTTTTCTGCGTCGCTAAGGACGTCCTTGGTGCGGCTTCCCGAGACGGTGCCTAAAACTTCTTTCACTGTACCGGGGCAAAACAAGGTTCACACTTTCGAGGAGAGTATGCGTGCACCAAGCTGCCTTCAGCATCCGTCTAGTTCTGCTGTAGGCCTACTCCGCCAGAGCCTCCGATACAGGACCAAGGGGCTTCTGACCCCCTAGGCATAGGTGGCGAGCGACTCGCCCCATTCGCCCAACTCGCCCTTCGACCCGCCTCAGTCGCCCCAGACTCGCCCTCCGTGGGCCACACACGTCGAAGCGCACTCCGCCTCGATTCTGGCTGCTGTCACGGTGCTCAAGAAGCCCGAGGGGCTGCCAATCCTGTTACGGTGCATGTGTAACACCAGTGCAGGAGAAGGGTTGGGGCGAGAAGACCCTAGTTTGATGTTTTGGCAGAATATTGCCTGGTGAAGGTGCCCTCACACAATGCACATGTCGGGAGCTTCCAGTTCATCGTCGGTGTCGTTGTCGTCGGCGACAAAAGTGTCACCTCCATGCAGAAAAACAGTCGGTTGACGAATGTCTGCGGATCCATGACAGCGTATCTTCTCCATGGCGTTCATCATCGAGAAGACGCTGTCTTAGGGGCATGGGTTTTGCAAGTTAAATTAACGTAATAATGTTGGTCCAGTCGTGGACTCGCTAGAATTCGCGGTGTGCGTGTAACCGAGGCTAGCAAACCTCAGCCTGAATGCGGAATCTGTTGACTCTGACCTAGGAGGCGCACAAGTTTACGTGTCCTCTGTGAGGGTGGCCTTGTGAAGCCGGGGCTGACACCCAGGGTCGGCGAAAGCATATAGTCGAATGCAAAGGAAACAAGAAAGTTGCTCAATTGAAACGTGCAAAAGACGCGCAGAGCTAACGGCGCAATGAAGAGAGAGAGGGAGTATTCGGCAAGCGGCAGGCAAACGATTCTTGTTCTTCCACCTCGCCTGGGCTCGGATATGAAGGAATGTGCGTCTCTTGAGTACATAACGAGCTTCTGTGGCGCTACTGCACATCGCATTCCACTAAAGGTGTATGGATCCTGTAGCACCACGATTGAGAGAGAGAGAGAGACGAGGTGGAGTGCAGGGACCATCTCTCCGGGGAGGATCCGGTCGCCCCACTACTGTTCCGTACTACTACGGCGGCGTAAGTCGTTGCGTCGTAGGCGATTGATAAACATTGCCATCTAGTGGTGCATATAGTATACAGTACAGCCCCCATTGCTATCGCACTCTGCAGCACACCACTGTATCTCAGAGCCATGCCATCCCTTGCTCGGTACCAGGAGGAGGAACGGGCTTCGCAGGATGCCGACTTTTTCGGTTAGAATAGGAGGAGCACTTCTGTGGCTCGTGCCGGGACCCGATGGAGAGGAGACGAAAAAGGAAGAGATGTGTTCGTTGCTGCAAGTTTCGACTCAAAGAGAAAAAAAAACGCCGCTTGTGGCGTTGGTGAGCTGCAGACGTCCTCCGGCACTGTGCGGTTGACGGGAAAAATTAGTAGTGGGCGCTTTCTTTTAGAGTTAAAGTCCCTTTCTTTTGTTTGTGCGCACTAGCGGAACTCACCTGCTTTGGTAAGTTTCATGCAGTACGTTTGCCGACTATGAATCATAGATGGCCGGTTGATAACGTTATATAACGTTATATAACGTTATAACGGTGATAACGTTATATAACGTTATATAACGTTATATAACGGTCGAAAACGCAAAATAACGGAAAAAATAACGCAAATAACGGTTTTTAGAATTTTTCCGATTTTGGCCATGTTTCCAGATTTTTGTCATTTTTTCCTCATTTTGGTCCATTTCGGCCATTTTTTCCGATTTTGGCCATTTTTGCCAGATTTTGGTCAATCTTAGCCAATTTTTCCAGACTTTTGCCGATTTTTTCAGGTTTTGGCCATTTTGCCGATTTTTTCCAGATTTCGGCAATTTTTGCCGATTTTTCCAGATTTCGGCCATTTTTGCCGATTTTTCAAGATTTTGGACAATTTTGAGATTTTGGCCACTCTGGCCGATTTATCCAGATCAGTCAATTTCGGCCATTTTTTCCGATTTTTCCAGATTTCCCGATTTTCCAGATTTTGGTCAATTTCGGCCATTTTTGCCAATTTTTCCAGACTTTTGCCGATTTTTGGATCCCGGTCACAAAAACTGTTCGGAAACAAACCCTGGTCCGAAAAGAATTCGTAGTAACCGGTCCTCAGGGGTCCGTATAGCCCCTCCCCAGAGCTTTTTCTCTTTTACTTATTTTCTTGCGGACTTCCACCCAAGCGCGACAAACGCGATCCTTCCGGATTCACATGACTCTTTCACTGTGCGATGTTGTTCTTGGGATGTGGATGTCTGCAGTTTTGGGTTTCCGGCGCGTGTCCCTCAGTCGGTGGCCCGTAACGGTCGTTTGCAGTGTCCTTCGTGAGGCAGCAGATGTCACCAGCATGATCCGGCCACTGGAGTCCAACTTGTCCAAGCTTGTCCACTCGGCAGACCGTTGCGTACTATGCCAGTCAGACAAGGTCCCAGTACCAAATATGGGTGCATGATGAGCACGAGACATGCAAAGTCGAGCAGTCACAGCTGGCGCTTCCCGTAGAACCCAGCCAGCCCGGGGTCGGTTTTCTTGATCCGGTCGATGAATCGTTGTTCCGGGCTCTTACTTGGTGGTTTCGTGACAGGGAGAACGCTGGGGCCAGTCAATGCCAGGTCGCGGGACAAGGCCTCGACGCGCAGCGTTTCCGCCACCTTCTTCCTTCCGCGTCGCGCCTTTGCAACCGAGGCGCTGCTGCTGCTGCTGTTGCTATCCGTACTTTCGGCGCGAGGCCGTTTGCGCTGTGTACCTGGGGTCTTCGGCTGAGCTTTCGGCTGAGCTTTAGGTTGAGCCTTCGGCTTCGGCTGGACCTTCGGGGAGCTTTTCGCAGGCATAGTCGATATTCCCTTTGGAAAGACTAGTGTGGCTGAAATCGAAGCGGGTGGGGCGGTACACGTGTTTTTGTGTTTCCGACGATCCCGAATGGGCGTACAGATTGGTGTCTTTCGACCTTTTTTTTTTTCCGCGCACGGACTGCCTGTTCGAGCTTGTGCGGGTTTAAGAAACTCAGACAAGAATAGCTCTGGTGAGGGGCAGGGCATAAATGACCAAAACCCTGGAAAAATCGGCAAAAACGGCCAAAATGGGCAAAGTCTGGAAAACATGGCAAAACTGGCCAAAAATGACCAAAACCTGGAAAAATCGGCAAAAATAGCCAAATTTTTGAAAAACATGGCAAAAATGGCCAATCCTGGCCAAATCGGTAAAAACGGCCAAAATGGGCCAAAATCTGGAAAACACGGCAAAACTGGTCAACATTGACCAAAATCTGGAAAAATTGGCAAAAATAACCAAAATTGGCCAAAATCTGGAAAATGTGGCAAAAATGGCCAAAAATGACCAAAATCTGGAGGACAGTGTGACCTCCCATGGACTGGTAAAAAACCGTTATATAACGTTATATAACGTTATATAACGTTATATAACGTTATATAACGTTATATAACGTTATATAACGTTATATAACGTTATTATAACGTTATATAACGTTATTATAACGTTATATAACGTTATTATACCGTTATTATAACGTTATATAACGTTATAACGGTCAAATAACGTTATTTTTCGACCAAAAATGGCAAATAACGGTTTTATAACGGTCAATAACGGTTTTTCTGGATTTAGGGGGGGGGTAACAAATAACTCCGGGAATAACGTTATATAACGTTATATAACGTTATATAACGGCCATCTATGATGAATGTTTAGCGCCAACAAGACATTGTTAACACAAAAAGAAAAAGGCTGAAGCAACGTTGTTGAGATAAAAGGCCGGGCAAGAGCACGACCGTCACCCGCAGCATGCAAAGCTTGAGTCGGAGTCAGCACACAAAGCCACAACCCCGTCCGCTCTGCCCTGTGGCTGACCGTCTAAGGGCTTGTGTTCAGCGCAAGCGACAAGCCCGATCCCATGCTTTGGAGTGAAAGCTCGCCAGAGACCCCGCAATTTCAAAGTCCCCAGTGGCCTTCGGCAATATATTCCTCTTCTTTTGAAGGAGAAACTAAATGCGTAGGATGGTCCTTGTTGGTTGCGAAAAACAGAAAGAGAAGGCAATTCAATTATAGAACGCAAGCGAGCTGTGTATCTGTCTCAATTTACTGTTATCTGCTACCACCTTGTGATTCGCTTAATTGATACTCGGCTTCTTGAAAACGAAGACAACAAAGGACGGCGATGCAACCATTTTTGATTTCCTTTGTCGAAGCGAAGATTTGAGATACTTGCGCTGCTTGCATTCAATTTTCAATTCTGTAGAGGCGGTGTGGTGCAAACGCCTGCTTCCAAAAAAGGCGTGTTGCTATGGAGTGGTATCCGTCGTGCCGCATCCTTGTTGAACTCGAAGTTCCCTGTACTCGACTTGTTCTTGCGACGGTCGTCTCCTCGTTGGCCGGTGTGCCGTGCCTCCTCGATCGTTTAGCGTTTATTGTGGTTTAGAGGTTCGGTGTTTTAGGGTCTCCGGTTGACCATTGAGGCTGTGATGCGGGTAGTAGACATGATTTTGCACTTTAACTACGGCTAGCTATGTTTGTAAGTGTTGCGACCGACACCAAGAAGAACTTCGCTTTGAATTTAGTCTTGGGCCCCCCGCAGGGAAATTGCCACAACACAAGAATGACGACCACCTTTTTGAAAAGGGTCATTGCGGCTCCGGGTATCCCCATAGCAACAACGCCTTAATATTCGGTTCTTGAAAGGAAGAATAGGAATGGCATTGAAACGGCGTGGTCGGTTTTCCCTACCTTTTACCCCCAAGCGAACGACCGATCACGCGGAGGTATTTGCCCGCACTGGTGTTTCTGGGAAAGGTCGACTAAGCTTCAAACCGCTCAGGAAACATCTTTTGCTTTGAAAAACAACGTGGTACGACTACACGGCCACTGGTTATGGCAATAACAGGTCATTACGGTTTCATAGAGGTCTTCAACTGTCGAACACATGGGGGTCACACATATTGTTCACTTGTGAAATCTCATAACAAGAGGGTCGTGTAGTAACGCGAATATGCTTCCGGGCACAGGCGCAACACAGACGCTATAGGATTCAGTTTTTTGTGGACACGGGAAATTCCCTCCGCTTCGGCCTTCGACACCTACTGCTTTCTAGCTGCCTTGCTTGAGTTTGGCCGGCGCCGGTGTGGAAACGAAGGCACGGCCCTTCTACCTCGAGGATGTTGGCTGGCACGGGAGGAGCGGCCCGACAGCAGCTTAGTAGTGCAGCAGGATGGAAATTCCGATTCTTGGGAGGGTGGGCCTTCGCCAACTGTTTTGTTCCCGCTTGCAGTAGGCAAGTGCGCATTCATCGTTATTTGTGTTTCCGGCGATTATCGCGCAGTCAGTTGCCTGTGACGGCGTTTTTTTTTTTTTTTTCTCGCGGTTCAGAACCTTTTGTCCGGCGTGCGTCAGTCATTCGACGGCTTTGTTTGTTTGCTTCTTGGTTGGCGTCCCCGACGAACAAAGCGGCGTGGAGATGGACTGTCTGCTGCCCTTCGAGTTTTCTCCGAGGGGTTCTTCGCAGCGCGGGTCCAGTCAGTCAGTCCGTTTGTTGTCGCCGTGGGCTTATTTTTTTCTTTTTGTATAAGCACCTGCTTTGTAGGAAATGCTTGAGGAGACTGCCAGTTGCGATAGATCAAAGGAGGTAAATGTGCTGTAGCCCACACGAAACACAGGTAAATCTGGGTTTAGTGGCGGGCGTAAGCGTTCAACAAAAAAGACCCACTTTGTAGTTGTATTGTTTTCTCCCCCTCTAGCCTCCTTCGAAATGAGCACAAGGCAGTCCCTCGAGTATTTTCACCAAACATGAAATGTTGGAGGAAACGAGAAGCACGTCGCCGCAAACCCGCGGCCCAAAAACGGTCAGGCATCGCGTTCAACAAAAAACACATCATCATCAGCATTAGTTGTGTCAGCCGCAGTTGTGCGAGTGACGAACTCTTATTTCCCCCCTCTGTGCGCTGTTGGGCGGTGAACGCGCGGTTGTCAGTTGTCCGCCTTTCTTGTTTGTGTCTTTGGAGACTTTCGTTTTGTGTTTCCGACGAACCCGTGGGACGTACAGATTGGTGTCTTTCGTCCTTTTGTTTGTTTTGTGAGTTCAGCTACATTCAGGGCCCGAGCTTGACCTGGCGAGGTTTTGGCCAAACTCGGTCAAAGTCGGTCAGCAGTGGTAGTCTAAAATTAGCAAGCAACGTTACCAGCATTAAAGAGGGGCCGAGCTTGACCTGGCGAGGTTTTGGCCAAACTCGGTCAAAGTCGGTCAGCAGTGGTAGTCTAAAATTAGCAAGCAACGTTACCAGCATTAAAGAGGGGCCGAGCTTGACCTGGCGAGGTTTTGGCCAAACTCGGTCAAAGTCGGTCAGCAGTGGTAGTCTAAAATTAGCAAGCAACGTTACCAGCATTAAAGAGGGGCCGAGCTTGACCTGGCGAGGTTTTGGCCAAACTCGGTCAAAGTCGGTCAGCAGTGGTAGTCTAAAATTAGCAAGCAACGTTACCAGCATTAAAGAGGGGCCGAGCTTGACCTGGCGAGGTTTTGGCCAAACTCGGTCAAAGTCGGTCAGCAGTGGTAGTCTAAAATTAGCAAGCAACGTTACCAGCATTAAAGAGGGGCCGAGCTTGACCTGGCGAGGTTTTGGCCAAACTCGGTCAAAGTCGGTCAGCAGTGGTAGTCTAAAATTAGCAAGCAACGTTACCAGCATTAAAGAGGGGCCGAGCTTGACCTGGCGAGGTTTTGGCCAAACTCGGTCAAAGTCGGTCAGCAGTGGTAGTCTAAAATTAGCAAGCAACGTTACCAGCATTAAAGAGGGGCCGAGCTTGACCTGGCGAGGTTTTGGCCAAACTCGGTCAAAGTCGGTCAGCAGTGGTAGTCTAAAATTAGCAAGCAACGTTACCAGCATTAAAGAGGGGCCGAGCTTGACCTGGCGAGGTTTTGGCCAAACTCGGTCAAAGTCGGTCAGCAGTGGTAGTCTAAAATTAGCAAGCAACGTTACCAGCATTAAAGAGGGGCCGAGCTTGACCTGGCGAGGTTTTGGCCAAACTCGGTCAAAGTCGGTCAGCAGTGGTAGTCTAAAATTAGCAAGCAACGTTACCAGCATTAAAGAGGGGCCGAGCTTGACCTGGCGAGGTTTTGGCCAAACTCGGTCAAAGTCGGTCAGCAGTGGTAGTCTAAAATTAGCAAGCAACGTTACCAGCATTAAAGAGGGGCCGAGCTTGACCTGGCGAGGTTTTGGCCAAACTCGGTCAAAGTCGGTTAGCAGTGGTAGTCTAAAATTAGCAAGCAACGTTACCAGTAACGCTTCCCATAGCAGCTGGCAGTAGCCTGGGAACCCCAGCGGCACACGCTGCTCTGTTCACGGTGTGCATCAACCCGTCTCAGACCGCAAGGCGCCCTGTCACAGTGCTTCATGCGGAAGTGTGGCTTCGGAGCGCCGGTTCTGCCTGCCGAGGCTGGCCAGATCCCAAAATACTCGAGGGACTGCCTTGTGCTCATTTCGAAGGGGGCTAGAGGGGGAGAAAACAATACAACTACAAAGTGGGTCTTCTTTTGTTGAACGCTTACGCCCGCCACTGAACCCAGATTTACCTGTGCTTCGTGTGGGCCACAGCACATTTACCTCCTTTGCTCTTTCGCAACTGGCAGTCTTCTCAAGCATTCCCTACAAAGCAGGTGCTTATACAACAAAAGAGGTTGCAAAAATTCTCGGTCAGGGGCCTTTTAAAGAGGGGCCGAGCTTTCTTTGTCAAGCAAGCGAATTTTAGAGTTACATGCAAGTTTGCTTCGACTGGTTACGATACTGGGTCGCAAAGAGGAAGCAGAAGACGCACACCAAATGTGACATAAATCTGCTAAAACACCAGATTGGGAACCAAATCTGCAGCCTTGTGTTGTCTTCCTGGCTTGTTGAGGGGCTGCTCTTGCTGTCGATCTCCAGTGCTGCACAGCATTGCGACACAAGCCAAGTAATCCTCAGCGACGCTCAGTGCAGCCTCCTTGCTACAAAGAGTGTCTTCACTAGTTGCTTCGGCCCCTATCATCCATACCAGTTTTAGTTTTTCCAATAAATTTGCAAAAGGAGCCACATTTGTCAGCCAGACCCAACGGAGGCTGAGACTTTAACTCATGCTTCTGCCAAGATGCCCACTCTGTTCTCGTTTTTCTTTTTTTCCTTCGGTTTGCTTCTTCGGGCGGTGAAACCCCCTACCCCCCCCGTTGTCCTGCTTTCTTTCAGGACGTGCCGGCGCAGGCCCCGCAGGCGGACGGGATCTGCGCTGCCACCTCGTTCCTGGCCGCGGCGCTCGTGAACCCGGTGCCGATGAGGTACTCGATGCGGGCGCCGCAGGTGTAGCAGTTGCCGACGTAGCACGCGTTGTTGTCCCACTGCGAGGCGCACGTCGGCGGCGAAGGCGTCGGCGGCGGCGTGGCAGCCGCCGCGCAAGCGCCGCAGACCGCGGGGATCTCGGCCGCCACCTGGTTCCTGGCCGCGGAATCGGACGTCCCGGTTCCGATCAAGTACTCGATGCGGGCGCCGCAGGTGTAGCAGTTCCCGGCGTAGCACGCATTCGCGTCCCATTGCGACGCGCACGTCGGCGGGGCAGGCGTCGGCGGCGGCGTGACGGGGCTCGCCGTCGTGGCGCACGCCCCGCAGTCAGCCGGGATTTCAGCCGCCACCTGGTTCCGCGACGCGGCATCGGACATCCCGGTGCTGATCAAGTACTCGATGCGAGCCCCGCAGGTGTAGCAGCTCCCGGCGAAGCACGCGTTGTTGTCCCACTGCTGCGCGCAGGTCACGCTCGGAGCCGGCGGGGGAGGCGCGGGCGTCGACGACGGCGGGATCACGACCGAGTTCGCGGTCAGGTCCGGCGCCTGGCCCGTCTTCAGCGTCTTCTCGACGTAGTCGCTCGCCACCGTCGCGCACCCTCTCCCGGTCGCCTTGTCCACCGAGCACTCGTACACGCGCACGTAGTCAACGTACATGAACTGCCCGTTCACGAACGCAGTCGCGTCGATGCCCTTGTCGTCCACCGACGTCGGCCAGCTCCCGCCTACCGCGAAGTTGAGCAGCATGTGGAATTTTTCGTTGAACGGCGAATCGCCGTAGACGAGCTTCCCGTCGACCTCGTGGTACCACCCGCGGTGCTTCAGGCTCACAGGGTTCCCCGCCGAATCGTAGTTCGCGGTGGACCGCCGGATCGTCGCGTGGTGCGTGTCGTCGACGTACAGCCTGATCTCCCCTTCCTCCCACTCCGCTCCGTACACGTGGTAACCGTCGGCGGGGTTCACGCCGTTGGGCGGCAGGAACGTGGAGCTGGTCATGCCGTTGTTCGGGTAGGCCCGGCCGTAGTGCACGGTGCCGTAAGCCTCGCTCTTCGAATTCACCTTGAGGTTCACCGCCTCCATGATGTCGATTTCCCCCGACAGCGGCACCGACCCGTACTTGCTCTCCGTCGGCAGCATCCAAAACGCGGGCCACGACCCTTGCCCGGACGGAAGCTTCATCCTCGCCACGAACTTGCCGTATTTCCAGTCTCCCTTGTTCTTCGTGTTCAGCCGCGCCGAGCTGTACGGGAGGCTCTGCCCCGCGGTGGGCATCGCCTTGATCGTCAGCAGCCCCCCGGACACCCACGAGTTCGCGCTGCTCGACGTGTAGCACTGCTGCTCGTTGTTGTACCCGCCCAGGCAGTCGACTTCGTAGTTCCACTTCTGCGTGTCCAGCGAGGTGCCGTCGAACTCGTCGCTCCACACCAGCTGCCACGCACCGTCGCAGCTCGCCACCAGAGTGGCCACGAAGGCCATCGCTGTCGCGGTGTACATCGTTTTGTGTGTATGTGTGTTTTCAGAGTAATTCAAAGTTACTGTTGGGTTCTTTTTGGAGAAGGTCCGACGACGTGTTTCAAGGGCATGCGCGGAGAACGCGAGTGGGCCCATTTTACGTAGACATTGTACCTCGACACCCGTGAGAAAATTGACCCCCCCCAGGTTTTACCCAGTTCGGCTTCTTTTTCTTCGGGGTTGCGTCGTTGCAGAATCGCGACCCTCACGCCTGGGAGAAGTTCGCCTGCTCAATACTCAGCTCGACCCCTAGATGCACCCAAGGGAAGATGCCATCGTATCTACGAAGTGGTGATCCTGCATCCTATGATAGCGGCACGGGCTGTAGGATGTGCTTCCTGATCAGTTTTTCAACTGTCATCGCGGCTTTAGTCCAAGATGCCAAAAGGCGCTGGCCCTGCCTAGACTGTCCACTCTCATCAATCTGCGCTGCCTCATTTCTTTATCCATCAATCACTACGAGTCCGATCGCGTGCAGCTGATCCGTCGTTGGAGCATCAAGGTTTTCTAGCCGCTCTCCTTGTCCTTTGGCTCTCGTCAAGCCGCTTCATTTTGGATTTGGCACCTCTCACTTTACGATGGTTACTTCCTGTCCTCCTAGTCTTCTGGTCACACAGGACCTCTCGAGCTGCTAGCGTCAAATACATCGAAGTGCTTGAGCCAAAGTACGGGGGCAAGTTCTGTTTACGCACGTCGTTGTCTTCGTCTTAGGGCAGTAATGGTCAGAAACTGGTCGCAACCGTGCTCCAATGATAACGAGTGCGCTGTGGTTCAGTCTTTAGTACGGGCGACTGTCCACTCCTCTGACCAGGGCTTTTCTAAGAACGAGGGTCAAGGCGCTGTTGCGCAAAACTCTGACAGCACGCGACAGCATATCCTGGACGGCAGCTCCCCATTTCTCTCCGTTTTGCAGGTGGAACCTGATGCTTGGTATAAGCCACTGCCAGATGTCACACTTCCCGCTTCGGCGGCCTTCACTTCCTTCTTCTTTTCTGTGGCCTTTGCTCGATCGGGAACTTTTGCGTTGCGTTGAGACAGTTTCACCCGCACCACACCGCAGCTCGTTGTTTTGGTAAGCGTGAGTCGCCGTGAAATGTGACTTCAACAACAGGCCAAAGCTGCATTTGACGTGAACAACGGCGGATTATAGCTGGAACGGGTTACTGACGGACCCCCAGGTGTCCCAGATTTTATATACCCGTTCCAGCTTTCGTCCAGTTCAAAATTATAAGATTATCGCAAAGTCGATCGAAGGGAGCGAGGTGGCCTGCATAAGATCGCGCAAGCCCCGCAACTCAAACCCCTGTTTCTGTCTCCACTTCTCCAGGCATTGATCCCCTTCTGTTCAAAACATACACGCCCCAACTCCCTTGGACCGCCACAGCCCCGTCTTCCTTCTATTTCTGAGCAACAGTGCCAGAATCACTTGAATCTTCACTCTCCTGGTAGCAAGTTCGTCGAGTGTGGCCCCTGTGCAACCTCCAGAGGGTATCGAGAGGCAGGTTGGTTCTGCTCCGCTGAAAGGCACGCTTTGTAGCATCCGAAGCAGAGACTTCCGGGGAGTGCATAGATAGGAGCATTTACAACGAGCATCCAATTCGGGCAGCTTGAAGTCTTTGCCGTCGTTGTTTGGAACATTGCACCTTGCAGTCGTAGTTGTTGCCGCTGCAGTCGTAGTCATATGAACTTCCCCATGCACTTCGTCCGAAGGTGTATGTGGCACCAAACTCCTGGAGGCACTTCCATGAATTCCTCTTATGCCAGTCTCTTCTTCACTCCGAGCACACGCGACACGAGGTCGCACGCTCGCTCGTCATCGCTCTTCTCGTTGGGCACACTACCCTGGCTTTGTATCGGCTCTCTGGTCTTGTGCGTAGATGGAATTTTCGCCCGCCTTGGCGTTGTATTGGCTTTCCCGTCTCGTGCAAACTGGCAGTAGGGTGAGACTTCCTGCACTCCGCTTTGGCCTTGGATTGGCTCTCTGGTCTTGTGCGTACTCGTTCTGGGGTGGAAATGCCGCACACCGCCCTGGCCTCGTATGGTCTGTGCGTGCAGGGCATGTTCGCCCGTCTCCTTCGTTTTCGAAACTCCTCGGGTTGTGTGCGAGTGTGAAACCCCCGTATTGGGGGTTGGTCGAAACTGCCATCGGGGCCTCTTCGATCCCTGTTGCTGTCCGGGGCGCGCTTTCTCTTCATTGCGTCCGCTGCGTCCATCGCCGCCTTGCGCGCTCTTACGCAGCGTCGTCGGTGGTGGGCGTGGTTCAGCCTATGTTCGACCACGGAACTTGAGAAGAAATAACATCCCGTCTCCTCGTGCGCATCTTCTCTTTTCGGTTCGCTCTCGTCAAACCCCGACCGATGACGACTAAATGTTTACCCTGTTCTCGAAGTCAGGAAGACGCATGAGACCGCACTCGAGGCTACAAGATTCGACCTCTGGCAGTATATCGGCCTGATTGTTGTTTCCTCGTCATTCGGGCCGTCACATCGCGACCTCTTGTCTCTCTTTAGGTCCTCACTCGACCCCCCTACACGCACCGAAGGTGCTCAATCAAGTTTGATAGAAAAGAAAGAGGGAGGGAGAGGCGAGTTAGAGTGCAGGGACATCACTGAAGGGTTTCCTGTCGCTTCACTTCCCCCGTGCTTCTACAGCAGCTTCCACGGAAGCACGAAGGGTACGTTCGTGGTGCCGTGTTTCAAGCCGTGGACACACAGCGGACCATCATCAGCGCGGAACCTGAGTGTGCAAACAGAACACCTGCGTGAGTCTGGTTTGTTGGGTGGCTGTTCGTAGCTCGTCACAACCAGGACCATGCAACGAGAGCAGACCCGTCGGAGACGGCTCCTACAGCCGGGGAAAAACTCAAAGGTATGAGACTCCAACTCCCCGCAACCGTGATCAGCACGATCCGCAGTAGCACTTGCATGCGCTGAACAAAAGAATGCAGTTTGGTTGAAGAGAGCAAGGAAACGTGCAGGAAGCCAGATACAGCTCTAATTGGATTCCCGGAGGCAAGAGAGGTGAAGACGTATGGGTCCGCCTGTTGAAAGGAACCCGAGGCGCCCCTTCGTGAGCGATTGCTAGGCAGCCCGTGCAGCAAATGTCAGCAAGGGGCAGATATCGGCATAACCGAAGAGTTTGCGCGGCGACCGAGGGCAGCGGCGAAGGTATGGCGGCGCCTGGCGGCGTTATGCATGCAAGTACGCCCCATTGCTCCCTCAGCTTCAGAGAAGCTGCGGGAACCTTCAGAGAAGCTGCACGATGCATATTGTGTTGTCCCACGATACTGCCGGGCAGGTGACATGTGCGGTTGGCAAGTGCCTGCCACTTTTAACCGCGGCCGGCGTATGAAGCTTCTGGTTCCGTGTCTCCGGCCAGACGACTTTATAATAGAGACGCCCACAAACGCACTCGCCAAGAGTTGTACACTTGCACTTGCAGAAACAAAGGGGTGGCAGCGTCACAGCGTCACTGCGGGCTCATCCTCTGTCACGATGCAGACAGTCTTGTTTGTTCAGGCTTACGGTATCAAATACACACACACACACACACACACGTAGACGACTTCACCAATTCGGCCTGCGATACTAGAAACGCCTACGACCGGAAAATCGAAGAGTTGTACATGAGTAGTGGCGGCAGTAGCGAAGCACAAATTGACCCAGGGCTCCCCAAGCTTCGGGAAAACTGCAGTTTTATTCTCTGCTATTGCTGGGTGGGCGGCTTCCAATCACACTGCCGGAACGGTGTGCGCGGTTCAGCCCGTCAGTCGTCGCTGTCCGTGTCTTCGGCCAGGTCTCTCTTCACGCGGACGCGAGGCGGCTTCGCCGGGTCGGGCTGCGTCGCAGATATTGGGGACGCCGACAGACGCACCGCCGACGGGCTGTGCACCTGCAGCGGCGGCGACCCAGGCGGCGGCGAAGGGATCGTACGCACCCGCTGCTGCTGCTGCTGCTGCTGCTGTTCCCCTGGTTGCTGTTGTTGTAGTTGCTGCTGCAGCTGTTGCTGCAGCTGTGGTTGTTGTTGTTGCACTGCCTGCAGCTGTTGCTGCCGGAGGCGCGAGATCAAGCCGTCGGGGCCCGCCGAAGGGGCCACCACGGGCGTGGACTGCTGGTCCGACAGCCCGCCCAGCGCACTCAGCGGACCAGCCGCAAGCGGCGACGCGTGCGACGAGCCGACCGCTTCGTGCGGGTTGCCGTCCGACGCCACCGCCGCCGCCGGCCCGCCGCCCGCCGCGGCCGGGCGCAGGGAGCTGGACGGGAACCACAACCGGTCGCCGTTCTGCATTTCGAGCAGCTGCAGGCCCCTCTGCGGGTCGCCTTCGATCCGCATCCCGGTGCCCCCCAGGTGCCTCTTGTAGAACCCCGCCAGATCCAACCCCGGCGGAGCCACCCGGGCAAGCTCTTCCCAGTGCTCCCTCAGCTGCGGAAAGACCGATGCCTCATCTCCCGCCACAACATACGCCGCCTTCGGCGGCTTCCAACTGCCCGTGGGCTCGTTCGGGTCCATCCCCAGCGGGAGTTTCGGCAGGGAGTCCACGGGGTCGAGCAGGTAGTCAGTAATGTACGCCGCGATGATGACGACCGAAAAAGCTGCCAGCACCCCGAGCACTACGAAGCCCGGGTAGACCTGGTCGGAGCTGCCGCTGTCGCCGTCGTTTGGCAAGAGGCAATGAGTGCCGTTCCATCGGTCCTGCGGGATGCAGACCGACGAGCAAATGCTCGAGTCGGCGGGTTCATCGTCCCCGTTCACAACAACGCACACCACCAGCGCGGAGGCAATCCAGGCGCAGCGACCCTTGGCATCCAGCATGCCCAGGGTATGGGGCGAGAGCGGCTGGGAGGGGAGTGACGCCGGTTATTATTTTTCTCTTTATTTGTGCTGTCGAGAGGGGTGTGTTGATCGTATCTTGGAAAGGGGAAGCCAAACTCCAAGGGTCGACCCTCGGCAACGAATGTGCTTCCTTATTCACAGTGCGTAAGGGGGGATGTCAGGCGGTTGCTTTCCGACAACTTTCTTACGGAATAGGCTGCCTGAATCGGGCCTGGAATCCTCCTTTCTATGACGGTTCACGGTCGTACACTCCGCCGTGAAAGAGTAGCAAAGACACATACACGTGCCGGTGTGCTTCTGCAACCACTGAAGATTGTCACTCCCCCAGGCTCAGAACCCAGAGAACATACAGCTTAAGAGCCAGGTGGTACCATCCGCGATCCGGAAAAAATGCGAGTTTGCTCTGGCCGATCATTACGCAAGCCTGTGTCATCTCCCCTGGCTCACACACAATAGCTGCCCCCGCGATACGCAGCACCGGAGAGAACGGAAAAAACAAAAGAAAGCGAAATAATCGTCCAGTCCACGGGGCCGTACTTTTTGCGCGCGCCGACTGTCTTAATATTTACACGTGGCGCGGTCGTCTCCTGCAGGCTGGCCCGTAGTTTTGTTTTCATGCTGGTTACTATCGTTCTAGGTTCACCCGGGTGATCAGGATACCCTTGTTTGAAGATTCGAGGTGCGGAATCCGAAGCTTTTTCTTTTGCTGGACTGCGGCTTGCCGCGCTTTGTGTGGTGGACAACGGCCGCGCGCGGTTGGCTGCGTGAGGTGGAAGTCCCAAACGGCGTGGTAGGTTTCTATTTGTGGTCCTTTGAGATCCGGACGTCGGCCCCGCGCACGCCAGCAAGACTGGCGACGCGGGACGGACCGAGAGCTGACTTAGAGGTGTCCGAGTGATCGCTCATCAGATCCCAAAAAGGTGTCGACTCGTCCACGGCGGATGCGGGATGAACCGAGAGCTGGCTTAAGGCATCCGAGTGATCGCTCATCAGATCCCAAAAAGGTGTCGACTCGTCCACGGCGGATGCGGGATGAACCGAGAGCTGGCTTAAGGCATCCGAGTGATAGCTCATCAGATCCCAAAAAGGTGTTGGCTCGTCCATGCGGACGCAGGACAACCGAGAGCTGCCTTAAGGCATTCAGTTGATCGCTCATAAAAATTCCACAAAGGTGTCGACCGGTCCATGGCGAACGCGGGATGAACCGAGAGCTGGCTTAAGGCATCCGAGTGATCGCTCATCAGATCCCAAAAAGGTGTTGACTCGTCCATGCGGACGCAGGACAACCGAGAGCTGCCTTAAGGCATTCAGTTGATCGCTCATAAAAATTCCACAAAGGTGTCGACCGGTCCATGGCGAACGCGGGATGAACCGAGAGCTGGCTTAAGGCATCCGAGTGATCGCTCATCAGATCCCAAAAAGGTGTTGACTCGTCCATGCGGACGCAGGACAACCGAGAGCTGCCTTAAGGCATTCAGTTGATCGCTCATAAAAATTCCACAAAGGTGTCGACCGGTCCATGGCGAACGCGGGATGAACCGAGAGCTGGCTTAAGGCATCCGAGTGATCGCTCATCAGATCCCAAAAAGGTGTTGACTCGTCCATGCGGACGCAGGACAACCGAGAGCTGCCTTAAGGCATTCAGTTGATCGCTCATAAAAATTCCACAAAGGTGTCGACCGGTCCATGGCGAACGCGGGATGAACCGAGAGCTGGCTTAAGGCATCCGAGTGATCGCTCATCAGATCCCAAAAAGGTGTTGACTCGTCCATGCGGACGCAGGACAACCGAGAGCTGCCTTAAGGCATTCAGTTGATCGCTCATAAAAATTCCACAAAGGTGTCGACCGGTCCATGGCGAACGCGGGATGAACCGAGACCTGACTTAAGCAAGTGATCGCTCATCAGATCCCAAAGTTGTCGACTCGTCCACGAAGGGCGTCGTTCAACTCGGCAGGGCTGGCGACGGGATAAACCACTCACAGCACCTACAATCTGAGCCCGGATGTGTCATCAGAGCCAATCCTTTTCTCGAAGTTACGGATCCAGGTTGCCGACTTCCTTACCCACATTGTTCTGCCGGCCAGAGCTTTTAGCCTAAGAGACCCATTGCGGTTAACGGTACGGAGAGCCGACTGTAAGGTGTCCGAGTGATTGCTCAGATCCACCGGACGGTGGCCGTTGGAAGGGGCATCCGGCAATTGAGTGCGTCACAACACATCTGCCAAATGCGCCGACCCCGAAAATGGATGATGCTCAAACGATCCGCCCATGGTTTGCCGCGTACTGGTATCACAAAGCCAGGCAAGAAACGGCTTGGTCGGTGCCGCCGACGGCGAAGTTTCGGCCGCAGGGCGACTCGGCCGCCGCGTGCGGCGTCACGTCCGCCGTCTGCGACTCGCAAACCGCGACTTGGCGGCAAGGTTCGTGCTGGCGGGTATCCCACAGCTGTTAGAGCCGACGGTGATGAAGTTCTGCTAGTTCGCGCAGAGGAACAGGCTGTGCATGTAGGTCCAGCGTGAAGGCTGCGCCTTCGTTTCGCGAAGTAGCCGCGGGGGAGTTTGGGGGGTGTGGCAGAGGCAACACCGCTTGGCTCCGCCGCTACGTATAGAAGTTCCACACGTTGACGCACGCGTCGGCGGCGCACGACAGGATTTGCTTGTTGTCCGGCGAAAACCGAATGCGGCTGACGGTGCCGGAGTGCCCCGCGGCAACCTGCACCGGGCAGAACGCCGCGAAGTCCCACAGCGCAACCGCTTGGTCGGTGCCGCCGACGGCGAAGTACCGGCCGCAAGGCGACCCGGCGACGGCATGCGGCGTCACGTCCGCCGTCTGCGACTCGCAAACCGCGACTTGGCGGCAGGGTTCGTGCTGGCGGGTGTCCCACAGCGACACCCGCTTGTCGGAGCCAACGGTGATGAAGTTCTGCTGGTTCGCGCAGAGGAACAGGCTGTGGATCGACAACCACCTGTAGGTCCGCGCGTGAAGGCTGCACCTTTGTTTCGCGAAGTAGCCGCGGGGGAGTTTGGTGTGGGACACCGCTTGGCTCCGCCGCTACGTGTAGAAGTTCCACACGTTGACGCACGCGTCGGCGGCGCACGACAGGATTTGCTTGTTGTCCGGCGAAAACCGGATGCGGCTGACGGTGCCCGAGTGCCCCGCGGCAACCTGCACCGGGCAGAACGCCGCGAAGTCCCACAGCGTAACCGCCTAGTCGGTGCCGCCGACGGCGAAGTATCGGCCGCAGGACAAAGACTGCCTGCGACCTTGGCTCCGCAGCTACGTGTAGAAGTTCCACACGTTGACGCACGCGTCGGCGGCGCACGACAGGATCTGCTTGTTGTCCGGCGAAAACCGGATGCGGCTGACGGTGCCGGAGTGCCCCGCGGCAACCTGCACCGGGCAGAACGCCGCGAAGTCCCACAGCGTAACCGCTTGGTCGGTGCCGCCGACGGCGAAGTACCGGCCGCAAGGCGACCCGGCGACGGCATGCGGCGTCACGTCCGCCGTCTGCGACTCGCAAACCGCGACTTGGCGGCAGGGTTCGTGCTGGCGGGTGTCCCACAGCGACACCCGCTTGTCGGAGCCGACGGTGATGAAGTTCTGCTGGTTCGCACAGAGGAACAGGCTGTGGATCTGTCCGTTTGGCAGCATGTTCGTCGCGACTCTTTGGCCCGTCTCGACGTTCCACGACAGCACTGACCGGTCCCGCGAAGCGGACATCACGTGCGCCCCGTCCGCGAACATCTCGAGCCCTGTAATCGCTGACTGGTGCTGCTTGAACTCCCGCGCCAGGACGCGGTTCTTCATGTCCCACATCTTGACTTCGCCCGTCGAGTCGGAGGTGACAAAGAACCTGGCGGTGTGGAATTTGGGTGCTGTGGGAACTGATGCTAGCGCCTGGTATGTCTTGAGTTAGGGATCTCCATGTGAAGCACGGACACGTAAACTGTGGCAGTGACATGATCTTGAGTATGGTGTTGGTTCGCTCATTGCTCAGGCTTACATTTTTGGAACACATTGCAATGTCTCGTTGTTGAGCGCTTACCCCCGCCTCTAAACCCGGATATACCTGTGGTTCGTGTGGGCTACAGCATTTACCTCCTTTGAGATTGGAATATTGTTGCGATAGTGGGGAGTCAGCCTTTGAGATTTCGCAAGGCATGGCAGTCTCCTCAAGTATTTCCTACAAAGCAGGTGCTTATACAAAATGAAAAAAGAATAGGCGTGTGTGTGTTTGTACGTGCCGGGGGAGGATTAGCCTGCTAGTGGATGATAGTGAGGGAATATGCTCGTTAAGCTAATCTTCTCCCAAACACGCTGCCGGCGTTCTCTTTCGTGTTTACAATGCATTGTCACTACGAAATACACGACGTAGCTGCTTCGACTCCGAATGGAATGGAGGAAATATAGAGGTAAGGGGCAAATACAATACAAACACAATCTGATTTGTTCTTCGCTCACACCACCGTGTGTTGTTTTCTCTCTCAGGACTTTGACCTGTTGTGTTTGTGTGATTTGCCGTGTAGGGGTAGACCCGCATGACCTCACGTCCGTGCAGCACGTTGGGATCCCTTCTGTTCTTCGTCGGGCAGCATCGTCGAGCATTTCTTTTCAAGCTGGCGCTTATGTAAAATACTCGAGGGACTGCCTTGTGCTCATTTCGAAGGGGGAGAAAACAATACAACTAGAAAGTGGGTCTTTTTTGTTGAACGCTTACGCCCGCCACTAAACCCAGATTTACCTGTGTTTCGTGTGGGCTACAGCACATTTACCTCCTTTGATCTAACGCAACTCGCAGTATTCTCAAGCATTTTCTACAAAGCAGGGGCTTCGAGGAGGGCCCTGAGCGCTTGCTCCTTCAGGCCCGTGGCGCGTTCCGCCCAATCGACGACCTGTTGGGCAGCCGGGTTCTTCCTCTCGAAGAAGAAAGCGGACGGAACGTCCACCCCCATCACCTTTCTTTTCGAGGGCGACCGCATCAGTTCGTTCGAACGACATAATGTTTTTTGTTGACCGCACTACCCTGAGCCCAAATCCTGGACGTGGTTTCAGGTGGCAAATTTGGCAAATGATCATGATCAGAAGGTCCTACTTGGGCGGTTCAGTTTCCTCACACATTGTTGAACGCTTACGCCCGCCACTAAACCCAGATTTACCTGTGTTTCGTGTGGGCTACAGCACATTTACCTCCTTTGATCTACCGCAACTGGCAGTCTCCTCAAGCATTTCCTACAAAGCAGGTGCTTTGTTTGTGCGTACGTGTGTAAACCCTGTTTTGAGTGATTTAACACAGCACGCTGCCATCCGACACTTTTTGATATAGACAAGCAAGCTTGTTACCATAAAAAAAAGACGCGCGTACCGAAGCGTTGACGGAATGACGATGCCGGTCACGGCGCCGCGGTGGCGGTCTCGGGTTTCCCAGTGCAGCTCGTCGTGGACCGTGTCGAAGCACCGGAAGGCGCCGTCGGACCAGCCCGTGATCGCGGTATCGGTCTGCCCGACGTATTCCAGCGCGGTCGGGTGGGCCGGCGCCGCGGGCGCGCCCGCCGACACGAATGCCCCGGACCCCTGCTTGGCCGCGGAGCCCCGCGCCCGCCGGCCAGCCCCCGTCACGATGCCGCTCTTGCAGACCTCGAGGTACGTCGAGAGGTCCCAGATCCGGAAAGATCCGTCCGCGGAGCCGGTGGCGAAGCGGTCGCCTTGGTACGGGTGCGGCGCGAGGCACGTCACGCCGCCCTGCGGCGCCGCCGACAGCCGACGCGGCTCGAGCTGATCAGACAGTGCGAACACATCACCAGTCGCGGTGCCGGCCAGCAAACCGCCGCCGGCGGCCGCGAAGCAAGCCAGGCTGTTCACCGGCCCGGACACAGTGGCCCGCGCGGCCACGCGGATCTCCTGCGGCTGCGCGTGGTCCGCCACGGCGCACTTGAGCACTTCTCCCGCGTGCCCGCCGACGAAGAGCGTCGTCGACCGCCGGGAGTTTTCTCCGAACCGTGCGTACTGGAAGGAGCCGGGGGCTTGCTGGGGGGGCTGATGCTGCTGCTGCTGCTGCTGCTGCTGCTGCTGCGGGGGCGGGCTGGTGGTTAAGAACCGGATGCCCGACTGGCAGACGGAGATGGTCTTTGACGAGGTGCCGTCGGCGGTGGGTATCACGACGAGATCGCCCGTCGTGGAGCCGACGAAGAGAAGGTCACCGTCCGCCGAGTAGCAGCAGCAGGTCCAGTGGCGGACGACGTTGCCCATGTTCGTCCGCGCGAGCTTCACCTGCGCAACCGGGTCGGACGGGTCAAGGCTGTACCGCAGGATGCTGTCGCTGACGGTCACCGCGAATTGGTACACGCCCGTCTTCTGCCGTTTCACGTTCTCAATAAGCCCGCCCCACGCGCACGAGGTCACCTGTGTGGGTGCGTGGGAGCGTGAAAGTTGCAGGCAAGACACGCAAGCCTTAGAATAGCAAAATCTGGACAGGGCCGCGTCTTTTCCGGGAACCTTGTCAACATGACTTCCACCATCGTGTCTTCCCGATTACCTTGACCATTTGATCGAGCGCATACGAGTATGCTAACTCGGATCTGGAACAGAGGAACGGACTTGACTTTTGCATTTTCATTGGCACATGACCGTTCCCTCCATGTCTTTCGAGCATGTGGTATGCTTTAGGCGGGTTGACTATTTCTGAACAGTTGGTGGTCATTCTGGTACATTCTGACACTTTCTGACACATTCCGGAAAGCTGGTGGCCATTCTGCCGACTTAACCTCAAAAGATGCTGGTTTTTTGACAAGATTCCCCCTAAGAACAAAGACAGAACCACGGACTTTCACAGTTTCACTGAGGGAGTTGATGCACCACGAAAAGTCGATTAGAGAACTTAACACAGCCTTCAGGGTGTGGTGGGTTCAAAGAAAAACTCAAGTTTTCCCGGGTTAAGGCAGTGACTCAACATTCCCTTGCGCTAGTGCTATCAGTTACGAAGACGTGTTCTTACTTCTCCCTTTCTTCTAGGCAGTTCTCGTCAGACAATACGAAGAGCAGAAACTCCTGCTTCTTTTGTATAGCTGTTTGTTGTCGACAAAGCTCAACACACCTCGGGGTTGTCACTCGTTGCTGGCAGGGACGTGATGGACACGATCTGGCCGGTAGCGACATCCCACACGATGACGCGCCGGTCTACTCCGACGGTGAGGAGGAGATACTCGTCGGCTGTCATCGAGACCGCAGAGACGCCGCCCTCGTGCTCGGTAATGCGAAAGGCCAGCGCCTTGGTTTCCATGTCCCACAGGACCACGTCCGGATTCGCGCCCGCCGTCTGCGCAGCGACCAGCCACCGGCCGCTGGAAGAAAGACACAGCAGGCCGACCGCCTCTTCGGTCGCTCTCAGGAAGAGCTGCTCGCTGTGGATGTCCGCCGCATCGGTCCCGACCACGCTGCCGCCCGCGGCATAGAAATACCGGCCACCTTTCCCCGCAACGCAGTTGCCGAACTTCGCGTTGTACCCGATCGTGTGCTCAAGCTCGATAGCTGGCAGCGGACGCACCCCGCCTTGCTGCAACATTTTGCTGTCCGTTTGCCCAACGATGGCAAGTGTCGGACTGGCCCACCCTGAGGTGGCGACTTCCTTTGCAGGCACGGTCTGGAGTTGGGGTTGTGAGTTCGGGGGCCTTTTCTGCTCGGTCAAGGCTAACAGTTTGATCTTGTGTAGCGCAACTTACCTGTTGGTGCCAGTACGTTCTGCCCCGAGGCTGACCCGTCGTTCACCAAGTCTCATACACCACGTACGGACTTACGCCCGGCCGAGCAGGAACAAGTCACCGGCCGCTCGAGGAAACACACACAGCAGTCCAACCGCCTCACGCAAAGGTGACCGCTGGGGATGTCGGCCGCGTCGGCGCTGCCGCCGGCGGCAAAGAAGTCCCAGTCGTCTTTCCGCAACGCAGGTGCCGAACTTCGCAGTGTAGCTTGCAGTGAACGCACTCCGGCGCATCGACAAGTACAAACATATAGTCGATTCCATTACTCTTGTGTTGAGAGAACGAACTTCCCGACTATTTTCTTGTGTCACGCAAGCACCGGAATCCCACGGAAAGTAACGAATCGAAAACTGGGGGCAGCGCGAAAACTCTTGCAGTGCCGCTTGAAATCGGTTCCCTGTGTGTACGGGGGCACGGAAACCCATGGGGTAGTAAGAATTGATTGTACTGTGCAAAAACAGTTGTATTCAAAGATACCCTGATGGCGCTCATTGCGGAGAGACGCACATCTACGAGAACCCATTCAAACTGGTCGAACGCGCGACTGGCAACTCATGTGGCAGCCTACTCCAAGGACGCTACGGGAGGGGCTAAAAGCAACGGGCGCCAGTTGGATTCAAAGCGTCATGCGCACAGTGCAGTTCGTGTTACCGTCGTTGTCTGCAAACTGCACCTGGAACTTGGAGAGAGCTTTTGAAACAGCCCGAGGATATTCGTCACTTCCTGCGTTCGTGCAGCATTATTCTTGTCCAGGACACTGGGTTCCAAGTGCATGCTGTTAATTCTGTGAGTGCGCGACGCAGTTAACCGATAGCCACCGTGTGCCTTCTGTGCCAGGTCGGATACGTTTACTTGCTGACCGGTGGCCTGAGTTCAGCTCCACAAGCATTCGTTTCGCCAAGGCAACTTAGGATCACTTCGGTGTGTTAGAAACTGCATGTAGCCGTCTGCTCCGTCGCGTAGTCTTCTCTCAAGCGCTGCCTGTACCGATCCGGTTCTGGTTGGTGGGCTGGACCATTTTTTAGTTTGATCTTGCTTGGGAAGGCTGCAGAGCTCCAGCGCAACAGCACTATTCCAAGACGGTAGCTTCAAACCTCGGGGGCCAAAAGCGGTAGTGTGTTTAGCCGGAACACCCGTTGTGGGGATTCAGCTGAGCCATGGCCTCCTCGATGGCACCGCCCACGTTGTCAAGGTTGCCAGGCGTGAAGCGGACGATGCGCAGGGTGACCCCAGCCGGCAGCACGCTTCGCAAGACACGTTCGGTTTCAGCGGATCGTTCCGGGTAGCACGCCGCAGGCCGCTCAGCCGCGCCGAAGTCGTCGACGACGACGACTTCGTCGTACGGGAACTGGTCCGCTCTTGCCGGCGTGCGGTGCACACGCGACAACACCTCGGTCCGGTCGGAGCCAAGGTGCCTCGCCAGCGGCTCGCACGCGTCGGAGTAGTGGTCGGTGGCCACTACAATCGCGTTGGTCTGCAGGGCCTCGTGGTACAGCAGGGTTTCCCAGAAGGCCGGGCTCTTCTTCGGCGCCCGGAGCACGGCGGACACCGCCAGCAGCACGCGCGCCGCCGGCGGCAGCGCCCCGGCTTCGAACCACAAGGGGTGGACGATGTGCGCGTTCCAGTACGCCTCGACGAACGACGAGACCGCGGCGTCGACGTCGGCGCCGGCCGCGGCCTTCGCCCCGCCGGCCGCTTCGGCGCGCAGCAGGGCCTGGAACGGGGTTCCCGCCACGGCAGCGTCCTCCCACGTGTCCGAGACGAACTTCCAGTAGCTCTTCTCCGTGAACCCGAGCGTCGACAACCCGCTTCGCTTGAGCCAGTACCCGACGTCGAATCGGCACACCGACGGGCAAAGGGTGCCGCAGTAGTCGAGCACCACCAGCCTCCGTACCATGGACTGCCCCCTTTCCCAACCCAAAAAACACCGCGCAAGTGTCGACGCAGTCCTCCTTATGTACGTAGATTATACGGGGGCGTGATTGCTGGTGCTTTCCCGCAAGTTTCCGGAAGTGCCAGGCTATACATCATCCGGCGCCGGACGATTAGTCTCGGATCTGCACAGCGGAAACCGTATCCTTTGCATGCCTGCACGAAATGCAGGTACCTGTCGAGCACCGTACACCGGGAGAATAGTCTCGGATCTGCACAGCGGAAATAGTATCTCTTTGCATGCACCTGCAAGAGATGCAGGCACCCGTCCAGCACTGTACATCATCCGGCACCGGGAAAATAGTCTCGGATCTGCACAGCGGAAATAGTATCTCTTTGCATGCACCTGCAAGAGATGCAGGCACCCGTCCAGCACTGTACATCTTCCGGCTTCGGAAGACTAGTAGCCCCCAGCAGTCGCCTCCTTGTCTGTGGCTTACAGTCCCCCCATCTCGACAGCGAGACACCGACGGAGACAACGACGGGATGGCCCGGGGAACGCAACGGCGTGGACATGAATAGACATAGACCCTCACAAATCGTGGGTGACGCCACGCTCGTCCCACCCCCCCGACGGCCGAAGAGAAGCCCCCCCCAGCAGCTCCTGTCGGAGCCAGAAACCCGACCCGGTGGTGCAAGCTCGGAAACCAGCCACAAGTCCCAAGCATTTCTTGACAGCAAAGGGTCAGATCAGGAAGACGGCGGCTTTGGGACCTTTTTTTTTAAGCCAACGCCAAAGCAGCCGACACACGCTGTGTTGCCCGAGCAGTATTGGGGGAGAGGGGAGACTTCGGTGATGCATGCTCGTTTAGAGTCCCGTGGCTCAGAACGTCGCTGGAGACCGTTCGCAACGAGCTTTTCCTGGTTTGAAAAGAACCAAGCCCGACAGAGCCGAGGGGGCTGCGGACTGAACGCGCAGTGAACGTAATCCTTGGATCAGGGGCGAACCCTCCGACCCAGCAACACCTCCCCAGCGTTCCGAGCTGTTGTTCCCCACGCCAGAATCTGAAGCAACTGGCGGTGTAGATGCAGTGCACCGAGCCCTTCGAAATGTATCAATGCCCGTCAGCATCAATCGCTCGGGTTGAACAAAGACGCGTGTTTTCTAGATACGAATGCGGCCGACGCCGGCCCGCAGTTCTTGGGAGGTTTACTTCGACCGCTCACTTGAAGCTGAAGATGTTCCTGGAGTGGGCCTATTTTCTCACTTCGGGTTTCCGAGGCCACAAAACCTGCTTGAAGCTCCGGGGTGGAGTGCTCAATTGAAGAGTGTAGTGGGAGCCGCCTCGGCCAGCATACCAACGTGAAACGTACCTGAAAGGGACAGAGCGCGAAAGGAATTCGAACCGGGAGGGATGGCTAAAAAAAAACTGAAGGAGAGGAATGAAGGAGTGACGGATCAGGCGGTGAACGCCTCGTCTGAGGTGCCGGCCAAAGCCGTCTACCCCTGCACCACGACAGACGCTGATCTTCGGTGTTCCTCCTGTTCAATCCGAAAGAGAAAAAAAACGAAGAAACGAATCGGGCAACCACTATCGCGGCGGCGAAAGCAGGATTAAGCAATGCGCGTCCTTTCTCTCGAAGAACGTGAAGTGGCCACGAGGTGAGCACCCAAGCGGTGCACACTAAATCGGATAGGGGAAACAAACCAGCATCGAAATGGCAAAGGGAAAGCGCGCAAAAGGCAGCCTGCCGGGCAAGAGTGGGCGGGCATAACAAGGTTTCTGTCGAAAGGCGGCGAAGGAGCGAGCAGAAGCCATGTCCGCTGGCATCTCGAGAGGCCTTCCGCGTAAAGGCTAGCAGCAGAAAACAAGTCGTGCCCACTCGAGGCTCGTCGCCCCCCTCGGACAGCGATTCGCGCCTTCCCCTTGAACTTGTGCTGAAAATGTCGATCTAACTTTTGTTGTTTATTTTGTAGTCGGGCAGACACGACGCCCCTGATCAGCCGAACCGACAGAGGGTTATTCTAGATTACATATCGATCTACAGGGTCTTCTTCATGACAACCTCCGGGATGAACTCCTCCTCATCATCAACGCAGATTTCACATCTCGGCTGGGCCGCTCCCTGGTACGGCGACGGCTTCGGGCAGCCTCTCGGGCGGCACACACCTTCGTCGAGCCACACGCAGTTGTCAGACGCTGCATTGCAAATGTCCTCCGTCAATCTTGCAGCGCACACAACGCTCTTACCAACCATCGCCCAGAAGATGAACTCAATCGGGCTCGTCATCTTCAGAGCCACTTCAGTACCGTCCTTCATCTCCGCCTGCCACACAGCGAACTCGTGGTCAACTCCCAAGTCCGTGTTCAGCTTGAACGTCGGTCCGCACTGGCCAGCGTACCACTGCGGCTCGTCCATTGCCATCAGCTGGGCGTGGACGCCACCGTCCAGTCTCTGGCACGGCGGGCACTTGTACACGAAGAAGAAGATGTCGCAGCCCTTGAAGCCAACAGGGGCTCCGCTGATCGCCGTCCTCTCGCACGAGTACTGAACAGTGAACCCCGTCTCCGTGTAGAACGACGGCACCGTCGCAGTCAACCCTAGCAGGAACTCAGTGAACCCGGAGAACGACGACGCCGGGATGTCGAGCCACCCATTCATGCCGTTGTAAGTACCCAGCGTCAGCGTCACTCCGCTCGAAGGACTCGTTGGCTCAAGGGAGCCACCAGCAGCTCCGCCGACAGACTCTTTGGCGGCGACAAGGTCCCCGTTCGAGTCAGCAAGTGTCGCCACAGGCACTCCGCTGTTCTTCACGGTGAAGTCGCACGCTGGCAGACTGCTCTGTCCGCACAGCCCGCACGTAGTGTGTCCCGCCTGAGAGCACGAGAACGATCCGTCGGTGCCCTCCAGCTTCCATGAAACAGCGCAGCACTTGCCGCCGCACGTCGCACTGGCAGGGGTGCACTGCAGGTTGTAAGTCGTCCCCGCCGCAACGGCAAAGCACGCAGCCAGCAACATAGCGCGAGAGAACATAGTTGTCACGTCCGTGAGACTTATTTTTAGTTTGTAAATATTACTACTTCAGGAAATGTGGCAGTTAATCGTGTTGCGTTGACACCCGTAAGCGAGCCTGGCAGGAAAACCGTAGCGCAGCAAACGTTCATTTCTGAGCAGGCGCGCATCACATCCTTCCTTCATTTGATTCTTCGCAACTTTCAAAAGCAGCTGTCAGTAGCAGTCTGTGTGGAAACCACTGCCGTCGGACCAGCGCAAACAAGTGCGGTAGTGTTTGGTACCGAGCAAACAGCCACCTTTTCGACCGACGTCGCAACACCCACTCTCCAGCACGCACGCACAGATCTATCAAAAGGTGAGAAAAAGCCGATGTTGGTACGATTCGTTGAACTGAGAGGTGGGACGGAGTGAAAAGGGGGCATGAAGGAGTAGCGGATCAGGCGGTGAACGCCTCGTCTGAGGTGGCGGACCACGAACAAGACGATGATCTTCTTTGGCACTTCAAAGGGTTACGGCGCTGCGATCGCAGTGGCGAAAGCAGGACCATCGGGGAATCACCGTCAGCAACAGCGGCCTTCTCGCGCAACGAGAACTGGCCGTCACTTCGACGGGAAGAAAAAAAACAGGAGAACCTAACGACATGACAGCACGGGAAGCGTGTAAAAGGCTGCCGGCTGGGCGAGAGCGGGCGGACACAACAAGTCTCCTGACAATGTGGCGCAAAAAAAAGAAGCGAGCCAAAGCCACGCTACTTTCTGAGATGCCGTTGTTGTGAAGGCTAGCAGCAGAAAACGAGTCGTGCCCACTCGAGGCTCGTTGCTCCCTCGGACAGCGATTCGCGCCTTCCCCTTGAACTTGTGCTGAAAATGTCGATCTAACTTTTGTTGTTTATTTTGTAGTCGGGCAGACCCGACGCCCCTGATCAGCCGAACCGACAGAGGGTTATTCTAGATTACATATCGATCTACAGGGTCTTCTTCATGACAACCTCCGGGATGAACTCCTCCTCATCATCAACGCAGATTTCACATCTCGGCTGGGCCGCTCCCTGGTACGGCGACGGCTTCGGGCAGCCTCTCGGGCGGCACACACCTTCGTCGAGCCACACGCAGTTGTCAGACGCTGCATTGCAAATGTCCTCCGTCAATCTTGCAGCGCACACAACGCTCTTACCAACCATCGCCCAGAAGATGAACTCAATCGGGCTCGTCATCTTCAGAGCCACTTCAGTACCGTCCTTCATCTCCGCCTGCCACACAGCGAACTCGTGGTCAACTCCCAAGTCCGTGTTCAGCTTGAACGTCGGTCCGCACTGGCCAGCGTACCACTGCGGCTCGTCCATTGCCATCAGCTGGGCGTGGACGCCACCGTCCAGTCTTTGGCAAGGCGGGCACTTGTACACGAAGAAGAAGATGTCGCAGCCCTTGAAGCCAACAGGGGCTCCGCTGATCGCCGTCCTCTCGCACGAGTACTGAACAGTGAACCCCGTCTCCGTGTAGAACGACGGCACCGTCGCAGTCAACCCTAGCAGGAACTCAGTGAACCCGGAGAACGACGACGCCGGGATGTCGAGCCACCCATTCATGCCGTTGTAAGTACCCAGCGTCAGCGTCACTCCGCTCGAAGGACTCGTTGGCATAAGGGAGCCACCAGCAGCTCCGCCGACAGACTCTTTGGCGGCGACAAGGTCCCCGTTCGAGTCAGCAAGTGTCGCCACAGGCACTCCGCTGTTCTTCACGGTGAAGTCGCACGCTGGCAGACTGCTCTGTCCGCACAGCCCGCACGTAGTGTGTCCCGCCTGAGAGCACGAGAACGATCCGTCGGTGCCCTCCAGCTTCCATGAAACAGCGCAGCACTTGCCGCCGCACGTCGCACTGGCAGGGGTGCACTGCAGGTTGTAAGTCGTCCCCGCCGCAACGGCAAAGCACGCAGCCAGCAACATAGCGCGAGAGAACATAGTTGTCACGTCCGTGAGACTTATTTTTAGTTTGTAAATATTACTACTTCAGGAAATGTGGCAGTTAATCGTGTTGCGTTGACACCCGTAAGCGAGCCTGGCAGGAAAACCGTAGCGCAGCAAACGTTCATTTCTGAGCAGGCGCGCATCACATCCTTCCTTCATTTGATTCTTCGCAACTTTCAAAAGCAGCTGTCAGTAGCAGTCTGTGTGGAAACCACTGCCGTCGGACCAGCGCAAACAAGTGCGGTAGTGTTTGGTACCGAGCAAACAGCCACCTTTTCGACCGACGTCGCAACACCCACTCTCCAGCACGCACGCACAGATCTATCAAAAGGTGAGAAAAAGCCGATGTTGGTACGATTCGTTGAACTGAGAGGTGGGACGGAGTGAAAAGGGGGCATGAAGGAGTAGCGGATCAGGCGGTGAACGCCTCGTCTGAGGTGGCGGACCACGAACAAGACGATGATCTTCTTTGGCACTTCAAAGGGTTACGGCGCTGCGATCGCAGTGGCGAAAGCAGGACCATCGGGGAATCACCGTCAGCAACAGCGGCCTTCTCGCGCAACGAGAACTGGCCGTCACTTCGACGGGAAGAAAAAAAACAGGAGAACCTAACGACATGACAGCACGGGAAGCGTGTAAAAGGCTGCCGGCTGGGCGAGAGCGGGCGGACACAACAAGTCTCCTGACAATGTGGCGCAAAAAAAAGAAGCGAGCCAAAGCCACGCTACTTTCTGAGATGCCGTTGTTGTGAAGGCTAGCAGCAGAAAACGAGTCGTGCCCACTCGAGGCTCGTTGCTCCCTCGGACAGCGATTCGCGCCTTCCCCTTGAACTTGTGCTGAAAATGTCGATCTAACTTTTGTTGTTTATTTTGTAGTCGGGCAGACCCGACGCCCCTGATCAGCCGAACCGACAGAGGGTTATTCTAGATTACATATCGATCTACAGGGTCTTCTTCATGACAACCTCCGGGATGAACTCCTCCTCATCATCAACGCAGATTTCACATCTCGGCTGGGCCGCTCCCTGGTACGGCGACGGCTTCGGGCAGCCTCTCGGGCGGCACACACCTTCGTCGAGCCACACGCAGTTGTCAGACGCTGCATTGCAAATGTCCTCCGTCAATCTTGCAGCGCACACAACGCTCTTACCAACCATCGCCCAGAAGATGAACTCAATCGGGCTCGTCATCTTCAGAGCCACTTCAGTACCGTCCTTCATCTCCGCCTGCCACACAGCGAACTCGTGGTCAACTCCCAAGTCCGTGTTCAGCTTGAACGTCGGTCCGCACTGGCCAGCGTACCACTGCGGCTCGTCCATTGCCATCAGCTGGGCGTGGACGCCACCGTCCAGTCTTTGGCAAGGCGGGCACTTGTACACGAAGAAGAAGATGTCGCAGCCCTTGAAGCCAACAGGGGCTCCGCTGATCGCCGTCCTCTCGCACGAGTACTGAACAGTGAACCCCGTCTCCGTGTAGAACGACGGCACCGTCGCAGTCAACCCTAGCAGGAACTCAGTGAACCCGGAGAACGACGACGCCGGGATGTCGAGCCACCCCTTCATGCCGTTGTAAGTACCCAGCGTCAGCGTCACTCCGCTCGAAGGACTCGTTGGCAGAAGAGGGCCACCAGCAGCTCCGCCGACAGACTCTTTGGCGGCGACAAGGTCCCCGTTCGAGTCAGCAAGTGTCGCCACAGGCACTCCGCTGTTCTTCACGGTGAAGTCGCACGCTGGCAGACTGCTCTGTCCGCACAGCCCGCACGTGGTGTGTCCCGCCTGAGAGCACGAGAACGATCCGTCGGTGCCCTCCAGCTTCCATGAAACAGCGCAGCACTTGCCGCCGCACGTCGCACTGGCAGGGGTGCACTGCAGGTTGTAAGTCGTCCCCGCCGCAACGGCGAAGCATGCAGCCAGCAACATAGCGCGAGAGAACATTGTTGTCACGTTCGTGAGACTTGTGTTTTTTCGGAAAATATTACTACCTGCGGGATTTTCGATTTCCTTTTTTTCCTCTTCTGGCAAACTGTGCCCGGGGAAACACTGTCGACTCGTCCGTGGCAAGTGTGCGGTTGTACCTCCCTCCCCACTCTTCGAGGACCAGTGGAGGTACTGTCTGGCTTCGGAATGAGATGATCGTTTGACGCAACAACACTACTCGACCGGCTACCAATATCGTGTTGAAATCCCATTCAGTCGGCGAAAGACGACCATTTTTCTAAGTTTGCATGGAGGCGTTGTTGAGCACAGATTTACATTGGCGAGGTGAAATCACCACTAGTCGATCACGCGAGGAAGCTTTCAACTTCTTCATGACGTGTGGGGTACCAGCAACCGCACTCTGCGTTCGTAGATCAGCCTCCACCTCTGCAGGCTGTGCTTTGGTCATGCATGTTTATAGATGGTGCAAGACGGGTTTCTTGCCCGTCTTGTTTCCTGCTGGTTCAGTATCGGATCAGTCGAATCTAGGTTAATGACTCTCGCAGTCATGAGAAGCGGGATGCTGCTTTCTGCCACAAGCTTCAGTCAATCGGTGTCAATTCTTTTAGGTGCCGTAGCTCTGTTGCTTAGGTGAGGAGGAGACATTCGGAGAAATACGGGGAACCCTATTGAAAACCGTATTCCCGTGTTAGTGTCGCCTCGCGTCTCCAGGACAAAAGGCGACACTGACAAGGGAGAAACGGAGGCGACACTAACACGGGGGGAAAATGTTTCATGGGGGGGGCAGGGGTACCTGTAACTCGGGGCCCGGGCCCTGGAAAATTTTCCAGGGTTTTGGCCCTGAACGATTACCAAAGGAAAAACTCTCTGGTACGAGATGCAATTCGTTTACAATTCCACTCCAGGGCCCCAGACTGTCCTTGAGCTCAACGGATTCAAAAGCGTTCAAAAACGTCCTCGGAATGTATTTTTCGACACAGCCACGAAACCTGAAGGAGGTTTTCAGGTTCTGGCAGGTCTAGCTGGCTGTCTAAAGGGTACCACGGCTCAGTCACCCAAGGTCACAGGTGGCAAGGTGGGTGTTGAAAAAAAAAATTTTTTTTTTGGGCCGGAATCCCTAAAAACTCGCATTTCGGAAAGTTTTTGTCCCACATTTTTCCCAGGGCATTTTGACCATTTCACCTTAGAGCCTCCGCCCGCTCAGCCCCTATGGTAAATGCACGACTGTGAGCTTTTTTTATCAAATTTTATCAAGTTTATTTCTTGATTTTTTCTCGTCTTGCTCTCCGCTTGTTGTGGAAGCTGCAATATTGACGATTCCATCCTTGGATGGCGTGATTACCGTGGGCCTGGACCCTATCTGGACCCTAGCGCTAACCCGGGGCCCGGGGCCCGGGGCCCGGGCCCCGGAGACCCTGGATTTACAGGTACCCTTGGGGGGGGGTGTGGGGTTCGTTTACTTTTGGAAGGTTCGTTTCTAGTTTTGGAATCGGTTCGTTTACTTTTGGAAACTTCGTTTCTAGTTTTGGAATCGGTTCGTTTACTTTTGGAATCGGTTCGTTTACTTTTGGAATCGGTTCGTTTACTTTTGGAATCGGTTCGTTTACTTTTGGAAACTTCGTTTCTGGTTTTGGAATCGGTTCGTTTACTTTTGGAATCGGTTCGTTTACTTTTGGAATCGCTTCGTTTACTTTTGGAAGTGGTTCGTTTACTTTTTCGAAAAGTTACGAACCACTTCCAAAACTAGAAACGAACCGATTCCAAAACTAGAAACGAACCGATTCCAAAACTAGAAACGAACCTCTTCCAAAACTAAAACGAGATCGGCCGAAATTCCAAGGGAATCGTGTCAAAAATCGACTGCGACCACCAGAAACGAACCTTTCCAAAACTAGAAACGAACCTTCCAAAACTAGTTTCGAACCTTCCAAAACTAGAAACGAACCTTCCAAAACTAGAAGCGAACCTTCCAAGACTAGAAACGAACCTGCGAAGAGGGTCGAAAGAGTTCCCCCCAAAAAAAAGACGCCAGATACGCAAACTCTTTCGAACGCTGCACACGGGTATCCTTCAAGTGACCTCTAACTATCTGTTGCATACGCGTATCCGGATCTGAAAGCCGAAGACTTCGTAACACTTTACCGCAACCGAAGTCGCGAACCGGGTTCGGCTTGCACTGCAAAAGCAGCATAATCGTGTCTTGCGCCCGAGCGCGGAAATCCGCCACCCGCCATTCGGCTAGAGTGCAAGAACACAATTGCGAAGCGTACTACAAACGGATAGTGTTACAAAGGCGAACGAATCATGCGAGAACCTATGGAGGGGCCCCTCGACAGCTTTCAGAACACGGCATAGTAAGTCAAGAGTCGGATAAGCGTGTGCACATTCTACTCCCGTTTGATCTGCATTTTCCACCTTTGCCCCCCTTTCTTTGATCTGCTGTGTGTATTTGCGGACAATTTTATGTCATCCGGTTATCGTGTATGCTAATAGCCGCTAGGATAGAAAGAATTTAGTTAGTTATAAGAATGCAGTGTTAATAGTCTAAAATAGCTACAATGCTTGTTTCGATCCAGTACACAACCAGCTAGCATCCATCAGAAATATTCCTCCGACCCAGGGTCACTCAACAGCTCGCAACGGCCTTGCAGCATGCGCCCAGGCCTTGTGACCCTGGGTGGCGTTTTCCCCCTTTTTTTTGTGTTTCCGTCTCTGTGGCACTCCCTTCCTGTGCCTGGGTGCTTGGCATGGGCGCTGGTGTCTGTGGGACAGGCGCAGGGGTGACTGGTGATGGTGGGATGACAGGCGCTGGTGTGATTGGTGATGGTTGTGGTGTGACAACAGGCGCGGGGGTGACTGGCGATGGTGCAGGTGGAGGTGGTGGAACGACCGGATCAGGCATGGGCGGTGGCGTTTCGAAGACAGGGGGCGGTCCGAGTGCGGCTGGCAGGCCGGCGTTGTTGCGCGCAGCATTTGTCATTATGTCCGATTTCATGATCTGAAATTCAGACTCGCTCACGTAACCCGCCTGCTTCAACTCCACGAGCCGAAGCAAAGCCTCCATTGAAGAAGTGGACATCTTGTTTCCTTTTTGGGGTGAGACTAGATTTCGTTTTCATGCTTAAAGGCTTCGTACCGGATCGAAACAAGGAATATGCAATTAGTACAAGCTGAATGAGTTCCACTAGGCATTCATCTTTCAACAATCGACTATATCACGACGCAAGTTAGAGACAGGTCATGGGTTATGTCGCACACAAAGTAAATATGGTTCGGTTCGAAGTTCGAAAGGAAGGGCCGATAGTCATTCATTGGAAAAACTCAGGTAAAATGGAAAGAACCGCGTAGTTTTGTTTTATTCGAACGATATGAATCCAGCCGACTCTTCCCGGCTACTCGTGCCCTTCCTCGGCACAAAACGGAAGAGCGAAGATTCCGATTCCTTTTCAATTTACGAATGTCAGTAACAGCAGCAGATGCAACCGACGGGTTCACGACAAAACGGGAGTCCAACCAAGCGAAGGGTTGGCATAGTGACACTCATTTGACAAGACATCGGCTAGCTCTGTGTGTGTGTGAAAATTTGGAAAAACATAGCAATAATGGATTTGGCAAAAAATGGCCAAAAAAAAAAATCTGCCAAAAATGGCCAGAATCGGAAAAATGGCAAAAATGGCCAAAATTTGGAAAATTTGGCCAAAATGGCCAAAATCTGGAAAATTTGGCCAAAATGGCCAAAATCCGGCAAAAATGGCCAAAATCTGGAAAATTTGGCAAAAAATGGCCAAAATCTGGCAAATATGGCCATTTGGAAAATTTGGCCAAAATGGCCAAAATCTGGCAAATATGGCCATTTGGAAAATTTGGCCAAAATGGCCAAAATCTGGAAAATTTGGCAAAAATGGCCAAAATCTGGAAAATTTGGCCAAAATGGCCAAAATCCGGCAAAAATGGCCAAAATCTGGAACATTTGGCAAAATGGCCAAAATCCGGCAAAAATGGCCAAAATCTGGAAAATTTGGCAAAAAATGGCCAAAATCTGGCAAATATGGCCAAAATCTGAAAAGTATGGAAATTGTGGAAAACTGTGGTAACTCAGCCAAAAGTGAACGAACCGATTCCAAAAGTAAACGAACCGATTCCAAAAGTAAACGAACCGATTCCAAAACTAGAAACGAAGTTTCCAAAAGTAAACGAACCGATTCCAAAAGTAAACGAACCGATTCCAAAAGTAAACGAACCGATTCCAAAAGTAAACGAACCGATTCCAAAACTAGAAACGAACCGGTTCCAAAAGTAAACGAACCGGTTCCAAAAGTAAACGAGCCACCCAAAACTAGAAACGAACCTTCCAAAACTAGTTTCGAACGTTCCAAAAGTAAACGAAGCACTCCCCAAGCTAAATCAGCCCAAAAAGAGCCCAGAAACGAACCGATTCCAAAACTAGAAACGAAGTTTCCAAAAGTAAACGAACCGATTCCAAAACTAGAAACGAACCGATTCCAAAACTAGAAACGAACCGATTCCAAAAGTAAACGAAGCGGACCCGGGGGGGGGGCAGCGCTCTTGTTAAGGATCAGCCACTTTGGCCGGATGGCCGGATAAACCAGACCCCCTCCCCCCCCCCTCTACAGTGCAGTTGCCTTGGAGGCTGGGTGGTCAAATTCTCTAAGGTGAAATGGTCAAAATTCTCTGCCAAAAGTGGGCCCACAAAATTTTCCAAAGTGTGGTATTTGGGGTATTTGGGGCAAAAAAAAAAAAAAAGGAAATTCTGACCGCCCACCGTGGTGACCACCTTAGAGTGTGACAGGTAGCGTCTCCCCCCTCCACAGTGAAAATAGCCTACACGGCGGACTCCCCCACCGGTTGGGGGAGTGAATGCGGGAGTGAAAAAGTGCGGGAGTGGGACTCCCGCAATGCGGGAGTCCCACTCCCGCATTCCTAGGCAATAATACAAAGAAAATGAGGCACTTACACCGTTTTCTGGGAATCTCGGACCAAGATACGGCAAGCCAAACAACAGTGGGCCCAATTGTTTATCAGCAGATCGCGCATACCCCTGCCCGCCAGAGAACTGAACCTGCTGTGTCCCACCCAGCAACGCGCAGCAAGAAAACTCTGCCGTGGCAGGTGTGGAGAGCAGAAACCTCGGGTCATCAACAACGTACGTCGGTAAGAACATGGGTTTTGAATTTTCGTGATGTGGCTTTTTTGAATCAAATAGACCACGGTGGCAACATTTCTGACTTTGACAACCTGGTCAGTTTTGCTATCACAGAAGCAGCTGTAAAGTTGGGCCAGCTCGTTGGTGTCTCTATGCAAGGCCGCGTATCGGGTATGTCGATTGGAGTGGCGCTCTCGGAGGATTTGCATGCGCGTGGGTGGTTGCTACAGCATCAACCTCGTCGCTTCGCTGCACGAAAGAACAAAACTCATTTCGCTTTGCTCATTTGCTTCAAGGTCATCGACCTCGAAGCAAGAACTTCACTGAATGCGACAATTCGTCTGGGGATCGATTGCAACACAAACGAGACCTTCCTGAAGAAGCCTGCTGCACCGCACAGTTTGCAGATTCATCCTAGAAGTACTAAGGTTTTGCACCGAGGAAGACCTCTGTTCCGCGTCCTGGCCACGTTTGTGTCGCATTCCTGGGGGCAAAAGCATGGCCAGAAAGCTTTAGCGAGATGGCGGGTCGGGGTCAGCAAGGTGTCAACAGGTCAGTCGGTCCTAAGGCAAGGTGACATTGCTCGCCTCAATGCTGCCACTGACGAGCATGCTCGGACGTGCAGGATTGCCGAAAGGGAATATGAGAACTGAACATTCCGCAACCGGATGCGGATCTGAAGTGGTGACACATTGACGATCCTGTTGACCATGTCCACAGGCCCCGGATGATTCGAGACATTTGCGTGTCGTGCCAACTAGAGCACCGCCGAACGGCACCCCCTCGCGGAACCGTACTTCGGATGCAAATATGCATCGCAAATGCTGAGGCGTCATGCTATTGCTACGACAAATTAATTCAAGGGGACTCCGAAAAAGCAACAAAAACGAGGAAGAAATGCCGCCGAAGACGCCGAAGACACCAAAGTCGACGCCGAACAAACGGAAGAGGGCTGCAAGCGACAGTTCAGAAGATGATTCCCAGGTCTGCGTTCTGGCAGACTTCGTTGAAAGCTTCGTCATGAAAAAGCCGGGGGGCGTCTTAATCCTCGGCAAGCTGCGGTCAACGTTCGCGACCGTGACCGACACCGATGTAACAAAAAACGACTCCCGCTTGGTGAAGCGGTTGAAAGAAAAGTTCGACATGGGTAAGCTAGCCAGCTCCCAGGTGCCGCTGATGAAGAAGGACGGCACCCTGCCGGAGTGCTATCGCACTGAAACCCGCAGGCAAGGTGTCCAAGACACGCTCTTGGGTGGCTTAGCACTCAGGTCCAAAATGTTACCGGCTTGGGCAGTCGCTAGTCATACCAAGAACGGGTTGTACGTCCGCATGAAGGCCGCCCTTCATGCAAAATACAAGTGCGCGGACATGGCGTCCGTGTACACAGCACTGGCTTCGGCGAACGACGAGAAGCTGAAGCCGGTGAGCAACCCCCGCTTCCCGCCCATTACCCCGTTGCTCGGCACGGGCCCCGACGAGTACAGCGTGGGGGTGGAAGGCATTTTCCGAGGGATAACGCTGCGTTACCAAGGGAACGTGGTGACACTGGTGTGCCAGCGGGACGTCAACGAGGGGAGCAACGTCCCCTCGGGGAAATACCACGCGCAGTTCACCCTGCCGAGGCCCGCACTCCAGCCAGCTTCTCTGCACACCGTCCGGCAGGAAAGTCTTGCCCTCTGGCGGGTTACAATGGTGCTGGAGCCCGTGCGCGCGGAGGAGGGTAGTGATGGAATTCCCCTGCCCAATTTGCAGGAAGAATACCGGAGAATCCTCGGTGTCGACCTGGCTGTGGAGGAAAACGCAGAGAGTGAGGGAGCCGCGGGGAGTGAAGACGGACAGCCCGAGGCTCTCCTCATTCAGGGCAACGACATCATGGAGCTTTCTCAGTGATGTCGCCGCTAACTCTTTGTTCGACAATCTGCTCCTCGCCCTGTTCCTCGGAACCTTTATGCGGGAACTGTCGATGCGCCTTGTCCTCGTTCATTTTTTGTACTTCTTCAGCGGCGCCTTTTTCCCTGTGATTCGCGGTTGCTGAAGCTTCGCCTGTCTTTCATTGCATCAACATCTTCCGGTTTTATCTTTGCCTGGTCATCTGCTTTTTCATGATCAGCTTGTTTCTGCTCTTTCCCTTCTTAAGTGCCATTCTCAAGTGACAATCGGGTATTCTCCCGAAAGGAATACTTCTGCGAGGATCGGCTGTGCATTGCAACCTCGCCTGCTGACTTTTCATCCGCAAATGCGTCGTCCCCTAGCACGTTGTCCTCAGTTCGTCTTCGATTAATAGGGTCACTCCATACAGCGAGATTCATGAGCTCAAGGAAATATCATCCGTGATACGCTACAATCTCACCACGAAAGGCACAGGGGGTAATGGGAAAGTCGTCGAAGCATGTTGCGGAGGTGGGAAAGACGCTGGTGGCCTCGCGGATAAACAGCGGCCTCAGCAAGAACAAGTGCGGGCAACTCAATGCCACGCACAAGCTACGTACAGGCAAGTCCATGCGCATTTCAAAGGGGCATGTGACGAAGATGGAGATGCCTCAGAAGAAGGCCGCGGAGAAGAGGCTGTCTCGCGGGCTTCTGGGGGCATTCCTGTTTCTTGAGCAAAAGGGTCGAGGTGGTGAGACACGCTCCGAGCTGCCGCTCATGGGCGTTCTGTACTCGGACGGCTACAGCCCCTACAACGGACTGCGGTCAAGAAACGCACGTGTGCGCCTGTCATTCGGTCTCATCAACGCCACCACTGGGAAATATCTCCCAGCCATTACCGTGGTCGATCGGAAGAAGGCGGCGTACAGGCTGTACGAGAGCTTCCAGCTCATCGAATCTGTCGACGGACTGCACAACACGAGGGTTGTGACATGCGGATACGAGGTGCGGGTGTACATCACCACCCTGACAGGAGATCACCTGGAGAGGTGGTGCACGATGGAAAGGTGTGGCGGAAATGGGCACCGGTGTTGTGTTTGCAACATTCCGACTTCAGAATGGTCGTTGAACACCCACCGCTTCCCGCATCTGAGCCTGGGGGAAATGCAGGTGGCCGGTTTTGGATCGATTTTGGGGGGTGTTGCGCCTGGGGCCAGGTGGGTTAGCCCTGCCCTCCACGATTGTAAGGGGATGGCTATGAAATTGATTAGTGTGCTGGACTCCGAAGCAAACACGGTACTGCAGGCGGTATGCAAACGACTCTGCGTTGACATCTCGCAAAACGCCAAAGGAGGTCATGTGCGAGACGTTGTAAGAAACATGTCATCGGAGAAAGGGTATGCAACGGTATCCAGGTGGCTTTTTATCTGCCTTGCTGAGCTGATCGACTTTCGGTACTCGGACATCCCCTGGGGTTTCTGGGGCAAAAAAGAAGCATCCTACCGCATCCCCTTCCTCCGAGCCAGGGTTGCAGGGCATGTCTTTCTGATGTTAATGGAAAAGACAAAGCCTGGGTCGACTCGCAATGCATACTGTCACAGTCTGGAGCATTGGTGGGACCCACTGGATGCGCTGCCTTTCGGCCTCTCGGATGAGCCCAGTGAGGCTGAAAACGGAAGGAGGAAGAGGACTGCCACTGTGACGAGTCCGCAAACGTACGAACTGGACCAAGCGATGATGGAGCAGCAGAAATGGTCCCTCCCCACTGAGCGTATTTCTGTGGAGTCTCAGAGCGGATTGCGGGAGTACCAGAGCATTTTTGTTTGTGACTGCGTGCAGGACAAGTCTGCCCGCAAGAAGCTCGCACTGCACACTCTCTGCTGCCAGCTTCACATCGTTGCGCGACATGCGTTTGTTTTTCGTGGTTCGGGATGTACGATGTTCCAATTCCCGGAGGGAAATGGATCGGTCCGAGTCTGCACTTGCGGCAAGCAATTCCGCACTCAAGGGCTTAAGCTGTTTGTTGACACACCTTTTGGCCGTATGTCTCCTCAGAAATTGGAAAGTGAGGCGCGTGCGGAGTTGGAACAGACGGAGACTGAAGACGACGGTTCTGAAGATGAAGAAGAGGAAGAGGAGGAGGAAGAAGAAGAGGAGGAAGAGGAAGAGATGGAAGAGGTTAGCAGTTCTGACGACCAAGAGTGTCCCCTCTGCAAAAAGAAGCTGGGTACAGCAGCCCTTGCAGCCCACCTCGATGCGCGTCACCGAGCGCTGGTGAAATGCGTCTGCAAGATGAAGTGCCCAAAGTGTAGTGCCACCATCAGTGCCAACGGTCTATCTCAGCACATGCACCACAAGCATCCCGCCTTCTTTAACGAAACGTTCAGATGCAGGCTGTGCTTCGTACGCGTGCAGAACAAGACACAATGGCATGCACACATTGAACAGCACAAATGATACTGCTAGGATGCGGAGTTAACCCCCTCTGAGGATTCCGCGCCACTTTCCTTCTTCTGTGATTGGCGTTGGTGTCGTTGGCGGCTTCTCTCTTTCGGATTCAAACACATCCGCTTCGTTCTTGCTTGTGCTGCCCACCCCAACCCCTAGCTTTTGTGCCCAGGCGCCACCATTCGTGTCCAGGTGCCACGATGAATGTGTGGCAAAAAACCGAAGATCGTTTGTAGGAGGTTCCCGTTTCTGCAGAAAGGTGAAGCCTGTAGCAGGCCAAGACGCAAAACAGCGACAGGGAGCCCTGGCTTAGCAAGACTGTAACGGAGACATCGTATCGGAGCTTTAGGCGGTACTCAACCGCTCTCAAACCGAGAAGTACCCGCTTTTCCGCAAGGACACTCCCGCATTGCAGACGCAAGGACGTCTGCAGCCCCCGCTTGAACATCTGTCTTCGACTTTGGCCCAGTTGTCAGAGCAACTCGAGTGCAGGAAGTCGGGTGGGCGGTATCTCATTCGCTCGGGGGACAATTGGTGCTCTTCTCAATTGTAGCTGGACCACAACCAGAGTCTTCTCGCTGCGAGCTGCTGGGTGGGAGCAGGTCGTGCCAGACCGCAGACAAAGTCTTGGAACTTTTCTGGGCTGCTGTAATAAACAAAAGTGAAGCGGCAACTCCCCAGGTGCCCATTTGTTGAGTTCACTACAGGTTGGCTTACAGAGATGCGGAAGTGCCTCACTTTCCTTGTATTTTACCTATAAATGCGGGAGTGGGACTCCCGCATTGCGGGAGTGGCATTGCGGGAGTGGGACTCCCGCATTGCGGGAGTGCCACTCCCGCAATGCGGGAGTGACCCCCATCGCGCAAACGACCGCACAAACACTCCCCCATCCGGCGGGGGAGTCCGCCGTGTACGTAAGGGGGGGGGGTGCAGTCGAGGATGGGATGGAATTCGTTCAAAACAGCTCCAGGGGGGGGGGGGGGGGGGGGGCAGGGGTGGAAACTGAATCTGGCCCGTCTGGGTTTTGGGTTTTATGTTTCCTGGGGGGGGTGGCTTGTCCAGGACACCAGCGTTTGTACTTAGAAGAATTCGAGGCCCACCTCACGGATTTTGTGAAAGTTTGAAGAATGGGGGGTCCGGTACGGTACGCCAAGGTACGCCTTCGGCGTTTTTTCGCGTTGATCTTCGGAAACCCAGTGCTTCTAGTGGTTGTCCCAAAAAGTACATTTGCGCCGGTAAAGACCGGCGCCCAGCGAGACTAGAGGCAGCAGTTAAAGTAAAGGGCACATTAGACCTGAAAACCAACAAACCCCGAAAAATCATTATCGACCGGAAAAGTGTCCTCGGCCGGGTTCGAACCGGGGTCTTCAAGCCCCGAAGACGTGCACCGTTCACTCTGCCATTTCGGTACCAGTTTTTTTTTTTTTTTTTTTTTTTGGGTAAACGTCTCAGGGTACCCCATTTTCTATGGTAGTCGCCTCTCCCTGGATCGTATTTGGGCCACTTTGGCACCCACACGGTCAACCTGTGCAGCCGTTTTTTACAGAGACTGGGCTAGGAGTTGCATTCAGGAGCCAATCCCTCAGTTCCAAGGGGGGAAAACTTCCTAAGGAGACCCTTTACGAAACGACACTATAAAAAAGTGCCCCCGGGCTTCGCCCGCAGACCCCCTAAAAAGTGGGGTTGGCTCGATAGAGCTATTAGCATACCTCTAGTCTCGGACTATACAATATATTACAGTATGTGGCATATATTTGCGGGAATATCAAAATACAATCATTCCCCGCAAGTTACCCCTCCGAACCTTCAACTCGTATGGGATAGCCGGAATATTCAACATTATCTATCATCAGACGCAGAGTATGCTTGCGGACAACGTCCCGAATGGCAAGACAAGGAAAGAAACTCCGAAGCTGTGCTTTCAGTTTTCCCCAGTTCCAGGTCAGGGTGAGAACCAAAGTGAAAAGTCCTAGCAAGCAAGCCGTCTTTGTTTTTACCAAAAAAATGAAATTTCGCTGAAGCCGTAACAACAGGGAGCAGAATAGGCGAAGCAGATGCAGGCTGCTATGGAGCTGCTACGGCAGACGGCGCTGCAGAGGCTGATATGGACCCTCTTGGCCGAGAAGGGGCAGGTCTTGATTGAGCAGTGATGGCAGGCGACGACGTAGCTGCGTTGGCGGCTGGGGTAACTCGTGAACGAGCACCCGCGGAAGGGGTGCTTCTTAGGGTGGCGATGGGCTGCGACGCGGTAGATGCTTTGGCAGCCGGGGCAACTTGTGATCGAGCACCCGCGGAAGGGGTGCTTTGAGCTTTCGGCTGCTGCCCAGGCGATGAGGTAGCTGCGTTGGCGGACCAGCCAGGGCTGAGCGGAGAGCTGGTTGTTCGGGGGGACAGCGGAGTTGTCGTTGACCAGATGACAGGAAACGCGCGCTGTTCCGAAGCTCGGCGACCGTACAAGACGAGGGCGCAGGCAGAGGTGGCGGAACTGCGGCAGAAAGGCACCGACATCAAGTTGGAGCACGTGCCGCGCGAGCAGAATATCGACGCCGATGCTCTTTCGAATCGCGCGATGGATGAGGTTCAGAGACGAGCGACAGCCGAGTATCGGGACTCGGCGACCTCGAAATCGTACGCGATGAAGAGCGCGATGCGACGGCTGACGAGTATCGTGCAGACGCCGATGCACCCGGCGCTTGAGATGCAAGTCAACGTCCTGACGTCTCTCGGAGGCGGGAACATGGCCAGACTCAACAAGAGACCACAAATAGCAAACCAGCCGTTTGAAGCTGTGATGCGCGCCTACGAAGCCGCCGCACAAGAGCAGACGGCGAAGAAGGCCGGCGACAAGGTGCGAGCCGGAGCTCCGCAAAGCTGCAACACTGAATGGCAGTTTTCGACCGCAGACGCAATACCCGTCGGGATGGGAGCGCAAGCAGGCTCGATGGAAGCATGAAGTCAAGCAGGAGAGACGAACTGCGCAGACTGAGCGCAAGACGTGCCAAGGGCAGACCAGGACGTTGGGACCGTGCAAAGTCGAAGAAGGAGTCCAAAAGCGAAGCAACAACACCAACGCGGAAACGCAACTGCCCTCAATGTACCCAGCCAAATTTGACTGAAAAACAGTGTAACCTCAATGTAGCCAGCAGAATCCGACTGAAAAACAGTGTAACCTCAATGTAACCAGCCTAATTTGACTGAAAAACAGTGTGCCCTCAATGTAACCAGCCAAATTTGACTGAAAAACAGTGTAACCTCAATGTAACCAGCCAAATTTGACTGAAAAACAGTGTAACCTCAATGTAACCAGCCAAATTTGACTGAAAAACAGTGTGCCCTCAATGTAACCAGCCAAATTTGACTGAAAAACAGTGCACCTCAATGTAACCAGCCAAATTTGACAGAAAAACAGTGTACCCTCAATGTAACCGGCCGAATTCGACTGAAAAACACAAATTTTGACTGAAAAACAGTGTAACCTCAATGTAACCAGCCAAATTTGACTGAAAAACAGTGCAACCTCAATGTAACCAGCAGAATCCGAGTCAAAAACAGTGTAACCTCAATGTAACCAGCCAAATTTGACTGAAAAACATTCAAATTTGACTGAAAAACAGTGTAACCTCAATGTAACCAGCCTAATTTGACTGAAAAACAGTGTACCCTCAATGTAACCAGCAGAATCCGAGTCAAAAACAGTGTAACCTCAATGTAACCAGCCTAATTTGACTGAAAAACAGTGTAACCTCAATGTAACCAGCCAAATTTGACGGAAAAACAGTGTACCCTCAATGTAACCAGCCAAATTTGACAGAAAAACAGTGTACCCTCAATGTAACCGGCCGAATTCGACTGAAAAACATTCAAATTTTACTGAAAAACAGTGTAACCTCAATGTAACCAGCCAAATTTGACTGAAAAACTGTGCAACCTCAACAGTGGTTACATGCTGGTTACAAGTGGTTACAGCGGTTATGTCGATTCATCGTGGGAATGCTAAGCGCGTAACGAACCACTCTCTAGGAAGGTGTTGGGCACCGGATTCAAAGGAATCGGACAACAAAAAGTTCCGCAAGTTAAAGAAAACATGGCAGCAAGTCCCTTCCGAAAGGCGACGTCCACCGGGTACACCACG